>CM002476.1:32292598-32321597 GCA_000325765.3 Leersia perrieri
GGGCGCGGAGCTCACCTGGGAAGGGCGCCGCCGTCGCCGAAGGTGGAGGAGGGGCGCGGCCGCTGCCGGAGGTTGTCATGGGCCGGGTGGACCGAACCGTTCACGGCGGCGGTGGCTCAGCGCGCGTGCGCGCATTAGCCCCACCCATGCGGGAGCCGGGAACGTGAATGGACGACGCGCAGTCGGCGTCGCGGTCCGTGGAGGCGTTGTTGAAGTCCGAGGCAGAGGCGGCGCTGGAGTCTTATTACCGTTGATTGGTAATAGGGCGGTTCCGTGAGAAGGAGGAAACTCTCGAAATAGGATGTGCCACGTGGCGGTTGCTATCCGGTGGAGAATTTGCACCAAATTCATTATATATAAAGATTTGCACCAAATTTGCTATATACAGATTGTTGAAAGCTTTGTACATCAAGGATATATATATATATATACGGTCAAATGTCAGGTTGAATGATGTCATAATACGATCCTTCATTCAGGTTCAATAATGTTATAAGGGGCGAACGGGCCTGTAGCTTAGTGGTTACATGAGCCTCACTGACACCTGAGGTTCTGGGTTTGATTTCCCGTGGAAACGAATTTTTCAGGATTTAACGGCTTTGTGCTTTCATTGGGAATCGACGTACCCCTCGACAGTGAGACGCCCGTGATGACTTCGTCAATCTTAAAAATTTACCGGCTCAGTCTTCGAAGATGCTTATAGGGGTAGGGTTTGCGTGCGTGCATTCATAGAGATGAGTGTGCGTGTGTTATGAGTGTTTGCGTTGTACTGTGTAATTCTCAAAAAGAAAATGTTACAAGGGAATTTAGTCTTGCCTCTAAGGACGGGAGATCCTGGTGCAGGATATTGCACCTTCTTTGAATATATGTGATGTGCATTTCAGAGTCTTTGAATATATGAAAAGTGCTTTCATAATACGAGTACACTAGCATTTACACAAGTACACAACCTTTTATTTAATGTTGCTGCTAAAGCTTAAAGTAATAAAATAAGAAGTATACAAGAGGCGCGCCATTCTTGTCCTCACCATATAATAGCTCCACCCAGACTCCATTCTCCACCATGAAGATGATTGTGATCGAGTATTGGAGTGTCCGGTACCTTTTCCTCCAGCGTGCATTAGGTAAGCTGTTCGTTTCATTTGCTGACAATGCTAATACGTTGAGAGCAGGATGTACGTAGTACATGATACGCTGCATGTAAGCTTTCTGATAATAAACAATCTTTGTTCCAACCGCCAATATATCTTGCCAAATCTGATGCGCTTTCAACCTATTTTTCTGAAAATAAAATTATATAAGGCTCCTCCAACCGCCCGTCCGGATCTCGAATATATTTTTCCAAATCTGGTACGCTTTCAACCGGGTACATAGTTGTGTAGGGCGTGGGGATCTTACTGGATCCGCCTGATGCACAACCGAGCTAGACACCTGATTGATTCTACAACTCGTACAATATGATCGTCCTCTCCAACCAAGCACATGCTTTAGTATACTTGGCCATTCTTTCTCAGCCAAACATCAACATTTTATATTTTTTTTCTTATTTTCTCAAACCGTCGGTTTGAACCAGCGTTTTAACCGGTTTAATTGTCAGTCCGGAGTTGATAGGAGCACAGATTATGTGCGGATTATCTATGACACGCTTTCAAAATTATGATTTCTCTAAAAGCTTTCAACACCAGCATTGATTGCATAATTTGATTGAAGCTATTTGTTATCTTTGTAATATATAACATTTAATTCATCCCTATAAATAATTATGCACGATCCGTTTATACCATCTAAACCAAGGAGAAGTTTCCACTCTCTATTAGCAATGCGTCGAGCACCAGAACCGTCCGATGCCCATCATCGCGTGCTAACGCTAACGCTACGGTTCAGATCGTCCGACTCTATCCACTCCGCGTCGTCAACAAAAATCTCCCCGGCCGGGACGTCGGCACGTCGCCATCGCCATCCGCCTCTATCCACTCTACCGCGCGCTAGATCGTCACCATCATTCATGTCACCCGTTTCTTGTGGAGCTCTTTTGCCGCTGACGGCCATCCTCTTCCGATCATTATCGAAACCAGCGGACCAGCGACCAGCCGCTGCTACTCCTCAATCCTCATCCAACATGGGTATACGATTTGGTTTATTTTTCTTTTTCTATAGCTCAACAGCCAGAGGGCAGGTATATCTGAATTTTTTCTCTTTCTCTATTATTTCTTTGTCCTTGCGAGATATGGCTCTCATCATCTCTGTTATGTTATAGAGTCATCGCTGTGCACATGGTATGAGAAAGGGCAGGATATGAAGGGAAGATGCAGTGGATATCTTTGTATAAAGAACTCATGGTTTGGTTTCTGCCTTTCTGGATTCCTTTTGTAGACGATGACATATATGAGACTGCAAATTCATAAAGCAGTTTGCTGGTCATTATTTGTCTGGTAATGCCTGACTAGGAAATCAATTAAGTAGCTATAAGTAGGGATGGCAGACCAAAATCCTTGTTATGAGAGTTCTGCATTCAGTTATATTTTTCAACTGTACACTGATAGATAGGATGACAGTATTCTTTTCTTCCTCACATGTACATAAACATTTAGTTCCTTCTTCGTCTCTTTTGGGCAGATTAGCGTGTTCCCAGCGCCGACAAAGGATTCTCTGTGTTGCGGGGCTTCCGAAGGGATGGAATGACAATATCATGTGGAGAATATCACAGGCAGATTCTGATTTGCGACTGTTTTTTGTCTTGTTGATTGCAAAGAGGCGCAACCCCATTACAATACAATACCATATAATTCCTGACTCCTGTTGAAGTAAGTCATTTGAATCATGCATGTTGCCGCTGAATATGAATGAAGCCACCGAGTTTGCACTCCGCAATTTGTTGATGACAGTCGTGCATGCAGATTATGATGATAGATCATAGAAACACACTGCAATAGTAATTTAGATTCTCTAATTGCAAGGTATATATTGTACAACAAGAGTTGGTTTTCTTGGCTTGCTTGTAGAACATCTGCATAACGAGGAAATAATCAGCACAAAAGGTTACAAAGTAACCGATTGATTAACAACAGGAATTAGCATGATCTAGAAATTCTTTAATGTAGTCTATGACTATAACCTGCATGCAGCCGTATTGGATAATAGTTAAATGTCCACGCATTGCTACAGATAAAATATATATTAGTAGTAATATTTTACTAAAATAACAGAACGACATCATTCCTACCTGTGCAGAAGCGCTTAAATCTGAACTCTTCTCCACTAATCTATCCAATCTTTCGCCTCTAGCAAGCACGCTTTCGATGGTCTTGTGCTGCAATGATCCAAATTACAGACATCAAATCAATATTAGCATAAACAGAGCAAAACCATAAAAGCTTAAACAATTATTCGTGGATTGGGGAAAATACACTTCAGGACAAAAAAACACCTGCTTCAAAATTTCTAACGGCCAACATGAAGAGCACATCAAAATTACTTATTGTAGTTCAAGTGAAATTAAAATAAGATGTCAATAGAGTTTTTCTGCTGAATACAAATTTCTGAAAACAGGAACATGAATCCATGCACATCAAATAAGGAATATGCCAGCATACGGTATATATTAGTTCATGAGTGATAAAATTACTTACGAGAATAATCTTGGTTTCATCCAAATCCCTCTGAATTCTCAGCAACTTGTCAGCTTCTGCAGGATCCTGCAGAATAATAGTTGGAAGGCAAGAAAATTATACGTTTAACCAAGGATCAGTTAAGGCTGTTAAGCAGTGCACCACTGACAGTCAACAAGAAATAATATGGCCACAAATTTGAGGCACATGCTTTAGTTTAGAAAAATACAACTGAAAAAGACAACAATGATATGGTTTGGTTAGCAGTGCACCATATGTACTGAAAGACTAGTCCAGCCTCGTCTTCTAGCCTAGCAAAATACATCTGATGTTTTAACATGTTGTTCTGGATTTTCCATACATTATTTCCATAAAAAGGGGTATCGATGTCTTATTAGTAGTGATGTCGAAGAAAAAGCAAGCTGAAGCTGTGTCTTTGTTTACTCTGTATGGAAACAAAAAAAAACAAATAGACATGTTGAGAATCATAGTTCACAATGGGGACAATTAACGTCCAAAGGAGGTCACAGCATGGCTTGAAGAGCATCAGGGTAGAGGATACTGGACTGTAGCATGGATAAGAGGCTTACTTGATCCTTGGTTAATAATGTTGTCGGGATATATCTCTAAATGAACAGATTGACTTAAACACTGAGAAAAAACACTAAATTTCAGTGAGAACATCTCTAACACAAGAATATATCTATAGGAAAATGAACAGAACCAATAATATATGTCTACTTTCCAGCTAACTTCACTCTAGGGTGCTACATTAATGACTTCATAGTTCACACAACATATTTCAGTCAGGGTGCAGTAGGCCCAGCGGGCCCTACGAACAATACAGTACCGCGAGTACCGTAGCATAGGATTAGTTGGTTGTTAGAAGATAGGATTAGATCAGTTTCATTCTTAGGAGTCAAGTCATATCATCGTTCCTCAAGTTTTCAATCTAGATTCTCTTCTCATCTCCACTAAGCCGACGTCATTCGGCTGTCTTTCCGGCGATGTTTACCCAATAACTCTGTCTATATCAGTTTGGTATTAGAGCCAATTATTGCTCCGCCATCAATGGCTTGAGGCAGGGGTTCCATTCATCGGGAGACACGAGTCTCTCGATACTACTACCTAAGGCTTCTGATGTTTAACGGAACGAAGGACCCTCAATCCTGGTTGGATTACTTTGAGTTGTTCTTCGAGGAGGAGGACACCCTGGAGGAGAAGAAGGTGCACCTGGCATCACAACACCTAATCGGTGTGGCTGCCTTGTGGTATCGACGGTGGGAGAGCTCACTCCCCTCAACAATCTGGTCATGCGAGACAACAACTTGGCCTCGATTCGCTGACGCCCGGCGTGTCACCGACGACGAACAAGCCAAGAGCCCGGTCATACTGACGCCCTCGCATGTGGATCATACGGTCATCTCCTCCAAGCTAGATCTGACCCTTGATATGTTGATTTCCATGAATCAAAGGTGGAAGACCCGTAATCCGCACTTGGCGCATGATGAGAAGCAAAAGACAGAAGATGAAGTGTCAAGGAAGACCAAGCAGGAAGACAGAATCCTCGGTACAGCGCCATCAACGGCAAGGGCTGCCGTGTCGTCACCGTCACCCATGCAAGTCCCGGTTCTTATTTCGCAAAAGGGGCCTCCTCCCTTGCTTCCTTTGCCAACCAACATCTTCAACGAATCAAGGGTTAACATGATCGAGGAGGCCTTGCCGCTAGAGAAGCATGTGGTGGAATGCACAGTAGTTGCAGCGCCACCACATCGCTCGCCACCAAGTCCATCTTTGACTCTTTGTCACAGGACATCCTACTGCATCACTGGCCATCGTCTTTGCGACCACGGCGCAACGTCTTTAGGTTCCATGGGTGGAGCATCTTCTCATGGAGCAAGGTGAACCATCAACAGCAGTCAAGGACAAGGACGTCTCTCCGACGTCCTCCAGTGGTTCCCTTCGTTGTGATGCCATCCTCCACGGCTGGACGACGGGCCAACCAACGACGGCAGGGGCCACCTCCAGCTGGTGCGCACCCGCGTGGCTGGCCCTGGCAACGGCAGCGTCGCCACTGTTTTTGTTGTCGATGGCGAGCTCAGCTGGAACGAGAGGCATGGGCACCAAATCCGGGAGATCAGACGGCAACGCAAATTCAGGAGGCCGCACAACATCTTGTCGCATGCGCGCCACGATTTGCGGGCGCAACAATTTTCCAGGCAGAGGTGACGCGGTTTCCAGGGGTTTTCCATTCTGATTCGCAGGTGGCAGGGATGCCAGCTGCGGCGCTTTTTTTTGGCAGCGGCAGCGCCGTTTTCGGCGATGTGGTTTTGGATGCGGAAGAAGCAGATTAACGGGAGAAGTCACGAGGAGCGGCATGCTTCTCGCGAGCAGTTGCAGCAACCGGAAAATCCTCCACTCTCCTGGCTGTTGGGCTGGCCGGGTGGTCATCTCCATGCAACGTCAATGGAGGCCCATACGTAACTCATGTGCAAATTTGGTTTATTTTTACAAGTTATCCAATTGGGCTATGAGGAATTGGAATTGGTGTGCTACTGTCCTATCCTTAAAAGATTGTGGATGGGGTCCTCCTGCACTTAGTAATAGCATGACGGCATAACGTTATCCAACAATCTTAGGTTTATTTTTGTTTTATAATAATGTCGAAAGCCGAGATGTAAAAGACTTAAGTCTTAATTCAGTTAGGTGTTTCCTCGCATCTTTAGTTCGAGTCGCCAGGACATACATTCCAAGGTCATGTTGCAGCTCAAGGACGAGCTACTCGAAAGAAGGGATGTAATGGGCTGTATGCCCAGCGGGCCCTATGAACAGTACCGCGAGTACTTAGCATAGGATTAGTTGGTTGTTAGGAGATAGGATTAGATCAGTTTCATTCTTAGGAGTCAAGTCATATCATCTATATAAAGATGGGATTGTATTTTTCTCTTTAAGCAACGAATAATCAAGATTAGTTCCTCAAGTTTCCAATCTAGATTCTCCTCTCATCTCCACTAAACTGATGTCGCCCGGCTGTCTTCCCGATGATGTTTACCTAATAACTCTGTCTATATCAAGTTTTTTCAAATAATATACAATTTAGCAGCTTGGGAAGCGTGCACGCAATAATCCGAGGAGTAGCCATTGGTCCTATGATGAAAAGAACCCAGCCTTAGGCATTCAATCGACTTGTATAGGCGAGGAAAAAAATCATCTTCCAAACCTACACCCCTCCAGAGAACTGCTTAACCAAAGCAGCGAAAAAAAAACATTAGGGTACAAGGTTCTAGAAGTTGCCAACATTTGGTGGCTTGCCAAAATTTTGTCAATGCTAAAACTTGGAAAAGTTGAAAGTGGCGATAATCTGAACAGACCCAAACTTTCTGCCCAGATAGCATGAACAGTCACAATAACTTTAAAGGAGAAGTCCATTTAACCTCCCTGAACTATGTTTGTCTAAATCACACCTTTCAACTCCAAAACCGGGCAAATCATACTCTTCAACTCTCAAAACCGTGCAAAATACCCCCTGAGTGGTTTTGACTAGTTTTTGGCCATGTGGCGCTGACGTGTCGGTCCAGTCAGTCTAAAAAGTATATAAAAAAGGAAAGAGTCCATTTTACCACGCCGCACATGAGAGTGGGGGAATAAGGAGGGAAGGAAAGTGATGTGTGAGGGAGAAGAGAGGGAGAGAACAGGGAACAATACTGACATGTGGGTCCCACTAGTTTTTTAGGTTGGCTGGACCGACACATCAGCATCACGTGACCAAAAATAATTTAAACCACTTGAGGGGGGTATTTTGCATGGTTTTGAGAGTTGAGTGGTGTGATTTTCCGATTTTAAAGTTGAGGTGTGTGATTTAGACAAACATAAGAGTTCAGGAGGGTTAAATGGACTTTTCTCTAACTGAATTTTCAAAATAGTCACAGCAACATCTTAAAACATCTTATTCACCAGAAAATTCCAAATAGGACTCCCCATAGCAAAATAAACAACCAGCCAGCCAGCCAGCCTCGGTGGGGGGTCGGTTTACAACAATAACAAGAAAGCATTATGCCTAGAAGTAAAACTAAAATTGGATCAAGCTTGGAGGTTGAATTGATGGTCAATCAGAACGATTAGGCAAAAGAGAATCATAATAACATGAGCAGCAGCGAATCTAATTAAAATTGGACGCGGTGGTATAGGGTTTAGGCGGGGGTTTACCATGTTGAGGATGGAGAAGGCGCTCCTGACGGGGTAGTGGTCGTCGGTGAAGGCGATGGCGCACAGCCCATTCTGCTTCTTGTAGCAATGCGCCTTGTACTCTGCAGCACCAGCAACAAATTAATTAATTGTCAGTTAGGTTTACAGGAGGACGAAGCTTAGAACGAACGAACGAGAGAAGGGGAATCGGATGAGATTGCCTTCGTGCTGGACGGAGTGGCGGATGCCGGCGGGGGCGCGGAGGGCGACGGTGCGGGCGACGAAGAAGATGAACTCGCCGGCGTAGTGGCGCTGGAAGAAGCCGAACTGGCTGAGGTCGCACGCGCTCGCCAGCATCACCGCCTGCTGCTCGCCGCCCGCCGTCGACGAGGATTTGAGCACCAGCAGCGCCGTGATCTTCATCGGAGGAGAAGGAATCGATCGACGAGCCGCAAGCGCACGAGGAGTAGATTGGATTGGAATTTGGAAATTGAAGAAGCGGCAAGGCAAGGAGGAGGAGGAAGAAGACGCGAATACGATGCGCTTCCGCTTCTATTGAATAACGATCGGCTTGGCTCGTGTGGAAGCGAATCGAATCAAAGGGGTTTAAGAAGGGCGGTTGCACTGACACGTGTACCTTCGTGCCTAAGCTTGCTTCTAGAGTCTAATCACGCAGGCAACGAGAGGTAATCACATTGCCTGGTATTCTTCTTACCTAAGTACCCCTACTTCCTCTGTCCTAAAATACTCTGCAAAGTTTACAATTTTATTGATTAATAATTAAACTAATAATATAAACTTTTAGTGTGATGTATGTCACATTATTAGATTGGACGTGACTAGGCCCCCGGACGTCCGTTCTAGGGCCAAACGTCAGACGCCACTCCACACCATCCGATTGCACGTGTGCGCATGTTAGCCGTCTCATTCATATATGAATAAAAATTTTATAGTTTTTTATAGTATCCTTCAAAACCCTATATTATATTTTAGCATGAAGGAAGTAATTTATAAGCAATGCAGATTCTGCATTTGAGTATATTTACTCGCTCCGTCGTCAAACAAATTGTCGACATGCTAAGGGCTCTTTTACAGGATTTTTGCGATGACTATATTATTTTCCGTGAATTTCCTTCAAAATCCTTCGTTCCAAACGATGCTTAACAATAACCATCCTAAACAAAATGCCTTGCTACTCCCTCCATTTTTATTTGTTTGACTTTGGTTAGCTAAAAAATAAGCACAAGATACTAAAAATAACATGTCACAAGATGATCAGGGCACGGATAGTTGAAAATTCCACATCATTTCTACCCTCAAAGGCCCAAACAACACAGTATATAGGATATCAGCTATTACAACTCCATCCAACCAAGTTCCAGTGGTGACATCAGTCACAGAGCAAGAACATCATAGTACACAGATATCTGGAGCAACAGATAAGACAGTGACATCCAATTCATGGCTGCATAGGCACAAATTATCTCCTCTAGTAGAGACCAACGCACACGGCTACAATGGGCAAACTCAGAAGCACTTCCTGTGAACAATTGCTGGGCCAGATTCATCATACTCGTCCTTCGATATCCACATCTGTTTTCATCAATGCCAAGCAAACAAATCAGATGAGCATTAGCAAAACCAAAGAAAACTTGCTGTGAACAAGTAAACAAAATGGATTGGTTATTAAGAGAAAGAGGCTAAAGCCTCTTAATGTGTGGAACGGAGGGAGTAGTTATGAACTGATTCTGATGAAGCAGCTGTAATGATGAGAAGGATGTACCTGCTGGAAGGTGCTGAGAGAAGCCAGGATAGACCCTCCTATCCAGACACTGTACTTGCGCTCAGGTGGAGCTACAACCTTGATCTTCATGCTGCTTGGAGCAAGTGCAGTGATATCCTTGCTCATACGGTCAGCAATGCCAGGGAACATTGTTGTACCTCCACTCAGTACTATGTTTCCATAGAGGTCCTTCCTGATATCCACGTCGCACTTCATGATGGAATTGTAGGTTGTTTCATGGATTCCAGCAGACTCCATACCAATCATGGATGGTTGGAAGAGGACCTCAGGGCACCTAAACCTCTCTGAGCCAATGGTGATCACTTGGCCGTCAGGCAGCTCGTAGCTCTTCTCAACTGAAGAGCTGCTCTTGGCAGTTTCCAGCTCTTGCTCATAATCAAGTGCAACATATGCAAGCTTCTCCTTGATATCCCTCACAATTTCCCGCTCGGCAGAGGTTGTGAACGAGTAACCCCTCTCAGTGAGGATCTTCATAAGAGAATCCGTGAGGTCACGGCCAGCAAGATCCAGACGAAGGATAGCATGAGGAAGCGCATATCCTTCATAGATTGGCACAGTGTGGCTCACACCATCACCAGAGTCCAGAACAATACCTGTCGGTAGAAATATCGTTAGCCATATACACTTGCAAATCACTTGTTGGTTCACTAATTGCATGATCATCATTGTAGGGTAGCTACTAACCAACATAAATATTGTATACAATAGTTCTAAGTCATCCAAACTTAAATGCAACTATAGACACAACAGGACCATAAAATTGTAAAGCGAGAAATTCAGTAAAACACTTCATACCTGTTGTACGGCCACTAGCATATAGCGAAAGCACTGCTTGGATTGCAACATACATGGCAGGAACATTGAACGTCTCAAACATAATCTGTGTCATTTTCTCCCTGTTGGCTTTGGGGTTCAAAGGAGCTTCAGTGAGCAACACAGGGTGCTCCTCGGGTGCAACACGAAGTTCATTATAGAAAGTGTGATGCCAGATCTTCTCCATATCATCCCAGTTGCTTACAATGCCATGCTCAATTGGGTACTTCAATGTGAGAATACCTCTCTTGGATTGTGCCTCGTCACCAACATATGCATCCTTCTGCCCCATCCCTACCATGACACCAGTGTGGCGAGGGCGGCCAACAATGCTAGGGAAAACAGCCCTTGGTGCATCATCTCCAGCAAACCCAGCCTGCAAAATTTTAACATGTTCAAATTGGTACAATTGCAGTTACAGGTGATAGATACAACTTTTTGGCCGGGGCAGTGATAGATACAACCATGATTTAAAAGAAGCAGTTGCTGACCTTGACCATTCCAGTGCCATTGTCACAGACAAGAGGCTGGATATCCTCTCCGTCAGCCATTTCCTATAGAATTACTCTGCAGAAATAAGTAGTATGCAAAGGATGTCAGTTAAAAACGAAGAAAGCACATCGTGTTAGGTAGCTAGGAGTATTACACAATATATAGGGAACCAAGAGGTGTTATTAAGCATGACTTTTAAGACATGCTGGGTGGACTATATTGTGCTATATAAATAGAAGCAACTGACAATAAAATATGTTTACAGTTTACTTTTAGGATAATGTGAGACACCCATTTAGGATAATGTGAGACACCCAATTACTGAAATAGGGTAATGACGAGTGTTAAAAGAATGATAGAATTTTTTATTACAAGGAAGAAAAAAAATATGTCAGATCCATTGGATCCATAAAACAAGGAATTTGACGGTACTTATTAAAGAAACACAAACTACATCAAGAGATACAGGAAGCACCACTTCCATAGATTCTTTAAACTTGTTAACTTAGAACCTACAAACTCCTACTTACATACCAGTGAAAGCAAGCAACGATAAAACGCACAAATCAAGGAATCCAACACCCTATTACTACTAACCATCGGTGCTCGACTTCGTAACTAATCCCATCACATTCAGAGGCATAGAGCAAACTGCAAAGCAGGAGGCGAGTCACCACCCGAGTCAACAAATGTCATCTGCGTAGCCCAGATCCCCAAGAAACACAATGCTCTCAGCGATCATACACGCCAGGCTAAGCAAGTCCAATCGCATAAAAGGGCCCCAGATCACATAATAGCGACTAGAACACATGATTCAGCGCCGGATCTCGAGCTAGATCGGCAAGATCTAAAGGAAGAACTAGCGTGTGTACCCTGAGAGAGAGATCTAGGCTATACGGTGAACCGGCGCATCGATCTCGAGAGGAATGGCGAGATTTACCGTCAACGAAGGCCGCGTCGCCGCCTCTTCTCGCGGGTGTCAGCGCCGCCGATTTTCCAAGGTCGCCGGCGGCGATAGGGATTGGGGAGGAGACTTGGACTAAGTAGCTTCGGCCGGATATGTCAATGGGCTTCAGCTATTGGGCCTTTTCATTTGTATTTGGGCTGGATTTAGGCCACTCTTTTTTTTCCCCAAATTACAGCGGTTGCTCGTCAAATTGCATAAGAATCTAAGTTTTCACATCGGATGTTTGGATGTCAATTATGAGTATTAAATATAGACTGATAATAAAATTAATTGTATAAATAAAGGCTATTTTGTGAGACGATTTTTTAAGCCTAATTAATCCATAATTAGCAAATATTTACTGTAGCATCACATTCGCTAATCATGGACTAATTAGGCTCAATAGATTCGTCTCGCGAAATAGTCCAAAATATGAGGTTGGTATTATTAATAGTCTATATTTAATACTTCTAATTAATATCCAAACATACGATGTGACAGGGACAAAAAAAATCTATAGAAACAAACAGGCCCTAAATTTGTTTACTAAATCCTTACCAACAAAAAAAAACTCACCCATATGAAATTAAAAAACATCTAGATTTATTCACAATCTGTCGCATCAGCGTTAGCGTTAGTACGTATATACTTTTCCATTAAATATAGGGTCTCACTTTAGCAACCCAAGACCAGTCCATATCTTGCTTTATAATTCTACAAGCACTGTGAACATCCATTAGCAGTGAACGGGTCTGTAGCTTAGTGGTTACAAGAGAGACTCAGTAGCACCTGAGGTCCTGGGTTTGATTCCTCGTGGGAATGAATTTTACAGGATTTAACGGCTTTGTGCATTCAGTGGTAGCGACGTACCCATCGACAGCAAGGCGCTTGTGGTGATTTCGTCAGTCTCAAGAATTTGTCGGTCCAATCTTTAGAGATGCTCATATGGGTAGGGTTTACGCGTGTGCGTTCATATGGGCGAGTGTGCGTGTGTTGTGAGTGTCTACGTTGTACTTGTACCGTGTAATCTAGTAAAAACATCCATTAGCACAAAACGTTAGACCTGGCCCAGTTTTCACAGCCACGCATAGGCCTAATGCTGGCCCATTACAGGTCCAACTGCATTTGATTATAGTGAGACCTTTTTTTTCCTCCCATATCGGGCTTAAAATTATCATGTGCGCGTAATGCTGTGTACTTGTGTTGTACAGTTGCTCAACTAACATTCTAACAACACACCAAATACCTAAGACGATTGCATCTCTCACTATCATTGCCTCTTTTGCCATGTTCATGTTTGCTTCCATGGACAAGGAGATTTTGTTTTACATGATTGGAACTTTGCCCAACTTGTAGCTAATAAGTCGAACTGTTAGAGTGCAAAAGAAGGGGGAGCAATTTGGAACTGCTAGTACTACATGGCGGACGACATGAAGTGCTTAGCTTTTCAGTTGGCATTTCATGGTTACGAAAGCACATGGGACTCTCATCAAGCTGTGCCCTTAATTACCCACAGATTAGAGGCCATGGCCCTTAACTATATGGACCATGCATCTATTTCCAAGCACATGTGACACCCAAAATTCCAATTCGTACTAGCGTGTGAAATTTTTGGTTTTGTTGTTCAACCAAATGATGCTACTAACTCAGGGTTAGTTAGTGAAAAAGAAAGAGAAATCCATAGACATGGTTCAATCTGTCTGAGTAAAGCAAAGCCTGTTGCTTTATTCAGAACTTCACATACTGACCAAAATGTAAACCGCAAGTGTAGTACTTGGCGCGATGGCGGTCCGTTGAAACTTTCCAATTTTTTGCGAGAAATAAACCTACTGTAATTAGGACTTTGGTCCTTGCTGAATTGTTTCTCAGCGACTCAGCGTGTAAAACTTCTTTCTCCTTAATACAATGACATGCAAAGCTTTTGCATGTTCCCCAAAAAAGTGTAATACTTGCATGACTTGCTGTCCACTTCACAAATCTGCAGAAGATGCAACGGCAATACCAACATAGCCATTAATTATCATATATCTACATTAATTAGTTTTAATCAAGTGGACAAATTGTTTAGCGCTCCCAAATCAACAGTGCTCTTTTATTTAGATGCAATAAGCCAACCAAAACGGCAAGCTTGTTATGCAAATCTTACCAGTCGCCACCTATTTAGGCATAGGTCAACTACCTAACCTACTTGGTCTGCTATGATTTTATTATGCTGCTAGCTACCACTGCTACTACGTACGATAATTACACTGTTACTATCTCGCCATGTGAAAAACGTACTCCAGGCCACTGCCTTTTCGCTAAATAATCCAACTAAAATACTGCTAATTGCGATTTCACTTTCCAACACCTACTGAGAATTTTGATTTTATTTATTTTGTAAAATGAGAGAGACAGAGTTTATTAATTACTGACTCATATAATGTATAAACAGCCATCCCTAGCTCCATGGAAGCAAAGTTCAAATCAAGATTTGTGTAGGGATTTGTTGAGAAGGACAGCACTAAGCGTGCACACTAATACCCATATAAACAAGATAGTAGAATCTAAAATTTTATCCTTACTAACGATCTGCTGCTCGTTAATGGGAGACAAGTGTGTAACACGGCACAATTTGATTACTTCATCCCAAAAAAAGACCATATAAAGACTCCTTTTTGATCTCTGCTCTTGTCTTAACAGGTAGCTACCATTGGCACTCGATTCTATATATCGAGCTGTATAATTATAATCTTAGTATTTGCGTGTGTCTATATATATATATACACACACACGCGACCTGCATTATCTTGATCTCCTCAAAAGCAACGTACACAACATGATTAAATTTGTTTCTTTCATCTATCTGAACCAACGATAAAATATGCAAGGTTTTGTTTACTCAATAAAACTGGTGGGTTGATGCAACAACACATATTTAGCAGCCAGCACCATACACTGATACATATACATGGATCTTGTCATGTTATAGGGAAATAGCTTGCAGAAAGCAGTGAACAGATGCACGGTCGCAACTTATCTAAGAAGCAATTCATTTGAATTGAATTTCTCCAAAAAAAGAACATTCAAAAAATAATTGTTGCAAAAAACAACTGAACACGTCAGTGTGCTAATCGACTCCCTTTGGGTATAACAGGCAGAAACTCTTTCATAACATGTTGGACTGGCTTATTTTGTTTGTGCTAAACATCCAAAGCGCGCTAGCACAATTGACGTGACCTAAATATACATGTTAATTAAGTTCGCTCACAACCAATTGAAGAACTTATACAACACATTGCATTTTCTCGCATTTTAAACGGACCAATAATATAAGAAAAAAAAATCCAACGGCATGCGATTTGCATATGCAGATGTGTTAGGACAGTTGCGGAGCTAGCTCCACCGTTGGTGTCTCCAATATAAAATATCGTCGACGTCAATAAGAAGTAGATCGATCAATGATATACACTACCGCCCGTCTGGACTTAATGGCGTCACTCGCTCCGTCTCTGTGTTTGGTTATGTTCATCTTATTAATGCAAAGGAAAAAAATGTTGGTGTGGTTCCATCACATTTGCGAAAAGCTTATTTTTTATCTTAAAAAAATAGCAAGAAATTCATTGAGCAACATCCCTATCATATATTGGACTTTCTCTAGCTTGTGTAGTCATTGGAGATGGCCTAGCTGGCTACTTGGCTAGGTAGGTCATGTGCAAGTCGTGCCTTTTTCTCTTTGGAAAGACATGGTCCGGATCCTTGTGAAGAAGGACATAGCCATGGGCACGGGCATGTTCCCGTCCTCATCACTCTTGCCTCATGCCCCGACAAAAGGGCCCCACAGGATCAAAGCCACGTCAGACTTGAGACTGGTCCATGATCCAGTCAAAGACAGAAAAGTCCAATAGTAAAAAACTCATCCTCTGGACTGGTCCAAACCTACGGTAGGTTGTGCTAATTAATCAAGTCAGTGTCGTGTACATATATACTAACTGTTTGTGCTAAAAATGGTGTTTTCATTGTGTTAATTAGTGCTATATCTCAATTAAAACTATTCTAAAGTACTGGTGTTTATTGTAGAATGATTGAGCATAATTATGCAGGCTCTGGATGGGATCAAGCATGAAGAATGGCTAGAAAACAAAACAGCAACGAGAGCAACATCACTTGTTGGGTACCAAAGTCTTTGAGCCTTGAGGTGGAGGAATTGCCACTTAGCAGAGATAAGCTATCTTCTAATTAGATTAGAACCGCCATATGTTAGTTTATGTTTAAAACACACACATGTATAAGGCATAACCGTACAAAGAGGTTAAGTTTCTTTAGCATACTTAGAGTACAAGATAATGATGTTTATAAAGATTTGTCATGCCATATTTAATATTTTAAGTCATGATTTATACACATAGTGTATTGTTTTATGCAGAATGCACTAATTTCCCTCAATATCCTTCTTAAACAAGGTTTCGTATGATAGAAGTCCAGGGCAAATTTTCTCAAACAGTAACAACTCTACGTACATGCTCAACACAAATATATACTTACTACATTTGATAGCCATATATATTTATATTCTTAAACAAGAATATGTAATAAGTACACACCATTCGTTTATATGTAAAATTCAAGAACCAAGTCAATCCCATGATGAAAAAAAAAACTATTTTATGTAATAGACATCAATCTATACCACCTGGTCATGACTTTAAACCAATTTAATGATCTATTCTATATTATTTTATCCAAACAACAACAACTTAATTGCACTAGTCACATAGTATAGTGCAAATTTAACACCTTTTAGTCCTCCATTAGGTTTTTCGTTGTTTTGTGGTATTCTTAAAACTTCTAGTTCTTTTTTTTTTCAAATATCCAAAGGGCACCACAATTTTTCATCGCCAAATTCGAAATTGTAGTCAATGAAAATGTAGGAGCTTTTGACTGTTAAGCACTTTTGACTCAAGATAGCAATGGAAAAAGAAGAAAGTAAACTATACAAGGTAGTTAAAGAAGTAACTGATTTTTTAAGAAAGGGGGAAGAAATCACGGTTATGAAGAATATAAAAAAGGAAGTTTTCTCTACACTTTACATATGTATGGAGGGAGTATTCATCCAAAGTTTTACACTCAACACCCTGAAAACAAGTAAACTTATATAAAATCACCCCCTCTCCCATTTCCTCCCATTTTCTCCGTCGCCGTTGCTCTCGCTAGTGTCGCCGCCGCCGCCGCTTCTCCCCCAACTCATCCTCTGGTCGCCGACGACTTCGCCGGCGGCCGGATCTACTCCGCAGAGGCTCGCCGTCGGTGTAACCTGGGTCAGTAACCTCGGCAGCAGAGCTTCCCGGGTCAGCCAGCGACCTCCGGCGGCGGCGGCGGCGGCGGCGGACGAAGCTCGGACGAGAGAGAGGCGTCTCGGAAGCTCTCTGCTTCTCTCCGGCCTCCGACTCGCCGCGGCAAGACGAGCACGGCGAGCTCCTCCTGGAAAGAGGAAATAAGAATTGGGACTGGAATCGGGAAAGTCCAAAGCTTTCCAATCCCAGCAGTACGGCCGCGCGGCCGGCTTGTCTTGCCTCTCTGCTCATCTCTCCTTCCTGCTCAGTTCGGCCGGATCTAGCAGGAGAAGAGGCTGCATCGCAGGGTCTCTAGGGAAGTAGGGATCCCGGCGAGGTTTCCCCCTTGATTCCTGCCTCCTCAGGTACGGCAAAATCCTATCTTTTTATACTCTTCTGCTATGTTCGGTGCGGAATGGCATTTCGAGGGTGCGGGAGAGGGATGTTTGGGGATTAGTTTGTGCTTCTGTCTGCAGTTTGTAATATAGGTGTTTCAATGCGAATTTTGTGAGAGCTATGCCGTCTAAGATTTGTTCTTGTGGGAGTTGTTGGGGAATTGGAAAAACGATGGCTGCTATCTTGTTTTGCTTGGAGTCTGGGGTTTGCTTTTACTTGGCGTATTGTTTTTATGTCGATTCGATTTAGGATATGCTGAATTTGTATATGCCCGGTCTAATTTCCGTCATGCGTTCTTGGTTATATCAGTATGTTAGAAATGATATGTCTCTGGGCTTTCCATTTTCCCTAGCTTTAGCTAGCAATCCCAAACATGTATGAAGGATTTCTAAGCGACGCAGAGGACCGGGATTCATGTTGTATCCTGTAGTGACGTAGTATTAGTTTCTAGAATTGTAGTCTAATGAAAATTTAGGAGGAGCTGCTCTGCTACTCATCAGCATGATCCTCTTTAGGATGAAGGTATAATGTGAGCTCATGCATTCCAACAGTATTATTCTATTTTGTGGGTGTGTCCAATTTTAGAACACACGGAACTAAATCTGGTCAATTATGAGTTCAAAAACAACTTTTCTAATTGCTGTACAATAATGGAGATCTAGCTATATCTGACATTGTGGACCTGTACTAGTCATTTCTAAATATTGTTCTCTTGGAACAGAAATGCACCTCATAATATCCTAACTTATTGCTGCCATTCAAGAACCTGAATATTTTGTTCCCATAACCACATCCACTGTAGTTTATTCACTTCTCATTCTTTCCTATAATTTTGTTTCACTAAAATTACTGTATCAGCATGATGATGCATAATATATTTTACTTATTTGCTGTTAAACATGTGCAGATTTTTCAACTTTTCATCAACCTCTTTACTCCTGCAATAACAGTTCCTGGAGATCAGATGTGATAAATATGCACACTAAAGGAGCTTCTTCTGATGTTATCAGAGTAAGCACATCTAGTGCCCCTAGTACATCAAGTCACGGTTCTGCACAAGATGACTGTGATTCTTCAGGCGACGTGTATGTGTGGGGCGAAGTCATTTGTGATAACTCTGTAAGAACTGGTTCTGATACAGTAATTAGGTCAACTGTGAGGACCGATGTACTACGACCTAAGCCTTTGGAATCTAATTTAGTCCTTGATGCATATCATGTGGATTGTGGGGTTAAACATTCTGCTTTGGTCACAAAAAATGGGGAAGTCTTTACATGGGGTGAAGAATCTGGTGGACGCCTTGGCCATGGGTCACGAGAAGATTCTATTCATCCTCGTCTAGTTGAGTCGTTAACAATTGGCAATGTGGATATCGTTGCTTGTGGGGAGTTCCATACTTGTGCTGTGACAACAGCTGGGGAACTGTATACATGGGGAGATGGAACACATAATGTTGGACTTCTAGGCCATGGTACAGATGTAAGCCATTGGATTCCAAAAAGAATTTCAGGAGCACTGGAAGGCCTTCAAGTTGGTTATGTATCTTGTGGAACATGGCATACAGCTTTGATTACAACAATGGGCCAGCTATTTACCTTTGGTGACGGCACATTTGGAGTTTTAGGCCATGGAAACCGAGAAAGCATTTCATGCCCAAGGGAGGTCGAGTCTTTGTCGGGGTTGAAAACGATTTCTGTTGCATGTGGCGTATGGCACACTGCAGCCATTGTTGAAGTTATAGTGACTCAGTCAAGTTCAAGTATATCTTCTGGAAAGCTCTTCACGTGGGGAGATGGTGATAAGCATAGACTTGGTCATGGTGACAAAGAAGCACGACTCAAGCCTACATGTGTGGCTTCACTTATTGATTATGATTTCCACAGGATAGCATGTGGCCATAGTCTAACTGTGGGTCTGACAACATCTGGGAAAGTTTTAAGCATGGGTAATACTGTTTATGGCCAGCTTGGAAATCCTCGTTCAGATGGTAAAATTCCATGTTTAGTTGAAGAGATTATGGGTGAAAATGTTGTCCAAGTTGCGTGTGGTTCCTACCATGTTGCAGTTTTGACAATGAAGAGTGAAGTTTTCACATGGGGAAAAGGAGCCAATGGAAGACTA
The DNA here is from genome assembly GCA_000325765.3 of Leersia perrieri. Lineage (NCBI taxonomy): Eukaryota > Viridiplantae > Streptophyta > Magnoliopsida > Poales > Poaceae > Leersia > Leersia perrieri. The sequence goes on from CM002476.1 coordinate 32,312,276, forward strand.
GGCCATGGAGATATAGAGGACAGAAAAATACCTACACTGGTTGAGGCATTGAAAGATAGGTCTGTTAGGCACATAGCCTGTGGTGCTAACTTCACTGCTGCTATATGCCAGCATAGATGGGTCTCTGGAGCCGAGCAGTCTCAGTGTGCTTCGTGTCGACAACCATTTGGGTTCACCCGAAAGAGGCATAATTGCCATAACTGTGGACTAGTTCATTGTAATGCATGCACCTCGAGGAAGGCTGTCAGGGCAGCATTGGCTCCCAATCCTGCAAAACCTTACCGTGTTTGTGATTCCTGTTTCTTGAAATTGAACAACACTGTAGACTCTAGTACAATTAATAAGAGGAAAGAGAATGTACCTCGCCACTCAGGCGAAAGCAACTCTGATGCTAGATTGACAAAAGCCATTGTACCCAGTAATATGGATATGATCAGAAATTTGGATACCAAGGCAGCAAAACAAGGGAAAAAAACAGACGCATTGTCATTCCTTCGCACACCTCAAATGAATTCGCTTCTCCAGCTTAGAGATATTGCTCTATCTGGTGGGTTAGATCTGAACAGGCCAGTACCAAGAGCAGTGCGCACATCAGCAGTTCGATCGGTAAACACTTCTAGGGCTGTTTCCCCTTTCTCTCGCAAGCCTAGTCCACCACGTTCCACCACACCAGTTCCAACAACTCATGGCCTTTCTATTGGAAAAAATGCTGCTGATAATCTCGCAAAAACAAATGAGATGTTAAATCAGGAAGTTGAAAGATTACGTGCACAGGTATTTTATTTTGTTTATGTCATTATTTGCAAGTCTAACTTTGGTATGCTCTTTATCATGTAGCTAGAGAATTTAATCTTGCACCTATTTAGGTTGATAATCTGAGGCACCGTTGTGAGGTTCAAGAACTGGAGTTGCAGAAATCGGCCAAGAAAGTACAAGAGGCCATGACGCTAGTTGCAGAAGAATCTTCAAAGTCCAAAGCTGCAAAGGAAGTTATCAAATCGCTAACAGCACAGGTAAGATCTATTGGGCTAGTGTTCTTATATGTTCATTCATAGAAGCCATTAACCAATGTTTCACTAATTAACTGTTGGACACCTGTGGACTGTGGTATTCCTGGTCTGTGATCTGTTGTATTTAAGACTGCCCAAGCTGTGTAGTTGATAATGGTATTTATGGTGGATATTTTAAATGTATAATCATTCTACAAGAAACAATGGTTCACTTCACTTTCATATTGCAAGAGCAGAAAATTCTTAATGTCATGGATTACATGAAATGTTGAAATGAAAGTACACACTAAATATTCATTAATTCTTTAAACAGCTTTAGCCTGAAAGAAAGTTCTGTATTTTGTACCTAACCTCTTGGTTATTCTATTGAGTTTTCTTCTTTTAGGTGTTGCTTTAGTGTTGTTACTGTCTATCTTCTCTCTGATGATTGTTTTGTCTGCCTTTTGCTTTGGCTTGTGCAGCTCAAGGATATGGCTGAAAGATTGCCTCCAGATCAGGGATCATATGATAGCAATGAACCGAAACAAATACATTTTCCAAATGGCACAGAGTTGCATGCTGCTATTTACTCTAGCACGAATGGTATCCACCAGCTACCAACTGAGTCTATCAGTACTTTAAACACGCCTAGCCTGAACACAGGCCGATCTTTGCATGCAAATGGAATCTCAAGTCAACATAAATCACCAGGTAGTATTAGTGAATATAGTGAAGTGAGCGCTCGCAGCCATCAGGTTTCAAGCCCTAATGACTCCGAACTTTCAAATCGAAGGGCACGGATCAGTAGTGACGAGTTGTTCAGTGCAAGTAATAAATCAGATGATAACAGTAGCAGGGATGCTAGATCTCTTCAAAATGGTGAAGATGGATACAAACCTCGAGGGACAATATCACTGTCAAGCAACCAAGTTCAGGCTGAATGGATTGAACAGTATGAACCAGGGGTATACATTACACTGACAACACTTCGCGATGGGACTCGGGATCTGAAACGGGTGCGCTTCAGGTAAATTGTGGTCTCTATCATAATTCTTAAATACGGTCATGGTGGTTACATCCTTGTTATTGATAAGATATTTCTAGACTAAAATATGCCTCCATAAATCACTTTGTGACTCTTGACACCACGTTTATGTTTCTGGGTTTAGGGTTTAGGGTTTTAGGGTTTAGGGTTAAAACAAAATGCTGCATTCAACTGTGTAATCAACAATCATGCTAACTTGACAGCTATTAAGTTGCCTATTGCTGTCTTTTAAGTTTTAACACAGCAAGTGTACCCCCTCTAATGTGCATTATGGTTGGTTCTGGGATTATACAACATTTCATAAGCAATCGCCAATTTCTCTCTTCTCTTATCCTCGCAGTCGCAGGCGATTCGGGGAGCATCAAGCAGAGGACTGGTGGAATGAGAACCGAGAGAAGGTATACGAAAGGTACAATGTAAGAAGTTCTGAGAGAGTCTCATCAGCAGCATCAACCCGGTCAGCTCGATGACATGAGGATTACATGCTGCTGTACTGGCTATCTCCCACAGGAGGAAGAACATGAAGTGATTCTCCAAACCATAGTTTAAGAGGCCTTGTCACTATCATTTGCAAGGCCTTGAGGGAAATTCTTTTTTGGTCCTGTAGTGTGGATAATTATTTTTATTTTTCATCCATGATATTTCAAGGGGCTTGTGGCATTGCCCCGATGTTCATGTACATAGAGTCGTCAGACAAACTAGGGAGGGCTGTGAAACTATTAGTGAGGCCTAGCCCCTCTTTTTTCCTTCTGTGTGATGAATTGCTGAATAGCGAATGCAGGTGTAAAGATTCAGAGAAATTTTCTGCAATCATTTTCCAGTCATTTCATGTACATGATGATGACATGAAGCTATGGTAGATATTCTAGATATGTGAAAGAAACTGCTGTAACTGCAACTGCCGGAGTTCGGAGACTTAAGGTTCTTTTCAGAGGGTCCCCTAAAAAAAGGTTCTTTTCAGAGGGGCCAGATTATTTTCCTTGCTTCCTAGGGAATTGACCTGGTTCCTTTACAAACCCTACACAATCTATGTTCGGTTCTGTGCCATTTCTTTCCTTGCCTTCTTTTTTCAAGATTTAATCATGCCAAAAATTTTGGCAAGGTTGATATTCGGATGGTTGCCAATTTTTTATATAAGGTTGAGTAGCCTTAAAATTGTATAGCTATCAAAGGGGTGCCAAATAATTTGGTAGTGCAAACTTTTTGGTTCGAAACCAAATAGGTGACAAACTTTTGGCATTGCCAATTATTTGGCATGGTTGAGAATGGATGTAAACGAAACAATCTTTACAGTAATTTTCACATGAGTTTGTTCAATCCCTCCACAATTCATCCGAATCTCTTCCATTCAAAAGCAGAGATCCAAAAACAGAACAAATAATCCCAATAATTAATCACGAAATACGAATGATCCAACTACCTAGCCACACGGCCCATGGGCCACGACTAATCGGGCCCCGCCCATTAACTAACATCCGAATCCCATTGCGAGGTTGACCGTTGACCTCATCGTCTCCGTCTCTCATCCTCACTCTCCTCCTCACCGCCATCGCCGCCGCCGCCGGTGACCATGCCGCCGCGCAGCTCGCCGGAGTCGCTCTCCATCGCCGCCATGGCCTCCCGCTCCAATCCACAACCCCACCTCGACTTCCCCTCCCTCTTCTCCGACCTCACCTCACTCCTCCTCCTCCACCCACCTCCCACCCACTCCGCCTCACCCGGCCCCGTCTTCTCCTCCTCCTCCCTCTCCATCCCCACCCCACCGGCTCAATCCCCCTCCACAGCCGTCACCACCACCACCGCGCAGCCCACCCCGCTCGCCCGCGCCGCAATCGGGGCGTGCGCGGGGGCGGCGGCGGGGGCATTCACCTACGCGGCGCTGCTCCCAATCGACGCCGTGAAGACCCGCCTCCAGGCCGGCGCGAGCGCCGCCGCGGCGAAGGGTTCGTGGCAGGTGTTCCTCGACATCCTCCGCACGGATGGGCCACTCGGGCTCTACCGCGGCCTCTCCGCCGTCATCCTCGGCTCGGCGACCTCCTCCGCCGTCTACTTCGGCACGTGCGAGCTCGCCAAGTCGCTGCTCCGCCCTCACCTGCCGCCCTTCCTCGTTCCCCCTCTCGCCGGCGCGAGCGGGAATGTTTCCTCGTCGGCGATCATGGTGCCCAAGGAGCTAATCACCCAGCGTCTTCAGTCTGGCGCCGCAAAGGGAAGGTCATGGCAGGTGCTCCTCCAGATCCTCCAGACTGATGGATTTTTCGGCCTCTATGCCGGCTATGCCGCAACCCTACTTCGGAATTTACCCGCCGGTGTACTGAGTTACTCATCCTTTGAGTACCTCAAGGCTTTTACACTCAAGCAACGGAACAAGGAGAGCCTCACGCCGGGGGAGAGTGTGTTGTGTGGTGCGCTCGCTGGGGCGATTTCGGCGGCGCTCACCACGCCGCTTGATGTCGTCAAGACGCGCCTCATGACTAGGGTGGGCTCCGAGGGGAGCCGCACCGTGGTTGGGACGATGAAGGAGGTTGTCGCCGACGAGGGGCTGATGGGATTGTCCCGGGGGATTGGTCCCAGGGTGCTGCACAGCGCTTGCTTCGCCGCGCTGGGGTACTGCGCGTTTGAGACGGCGAGGGTTGCGATTCTCAAATGGTACATTGAAGACTGCGAGAGGAAGGCCGCGGCGGAGATGAAGGATGGAGTAGGCGGCGTTGCTTGAGTTTGTGAGTGTTCTTTCAGGAAATGTAGCTGTTGGTTTTGTTATCAGTGATGCCATGACTGTGTCAGGAGTTTTGCTGTAGCTACCTACCTATGCTGTTATGCTGATAATGCACCTGTTAAATTGTCTCAAACTTTAGCATCCTTGAAAATTTATTTGTAGAGTTGAAGGGCACAAGTAATAAAATCAAGCGACCGTTAATGTATCATCGGTTTTGTTCAATAACCAGCCTTTTTTGGGCATGCATTCCAGGCTCGTGTTTTGAAGTAACTTTCCATGCAGCAACTTCTCTTTCGTGTATGTCTGTGGTTACAAGTTTACAACAGAAGGTTGTGAAATTGAAGGTTTGTTTTGCATTTTAATCATCACAAGCACATCAACCTTTACACTCATGTGCAGCAGTATTACTCTTCATCGCATTAGTAGCACAGCATGTGATCATATTTGGTTCACTAGCTCTTAGAAGAATTAGTTGCGACTTGAATTTTTTTTAATGTCTGTTCTATGATTCTACCACTTCTAGATGTTTCATCAACTACAAATTCATAGTGATATGCATTGTCTCAAAAATAGGAAATCATAGTGATATGATTCAGCATGAAACTCTATATAATTGCTAATGTTTGAGTATGACGTCCAGGCGTCATAATGTTGACCTTTTGAAGCGATTTCCCAATAAAGTATCAGTCACAGGTTCACAGCAGACTGACAACATCTGAATGTCTAGGCAAGGTGTTTCTGTTTTCTGTTGTTCAGTAACGAGCTCACAGTTTCAGAACATGTTCAATCATACTAAAGTAGAGTAGAGTACATAAGTTTGTGGGCACCAAATAGAAGAGGGCAGCAGAAGCCAACATGCTACGGTTTCATTATTTGAAGTACTTTCTGCAGAATGAATCTGCAGCACCTGGGTAGTTAACTCTGATGTAGTTCTCCAGGCACTTCTTGTAGGAGAAATCTTTTCTGGATCCATCTGAGGACATGACATACAAGCACCTGCTTCCCTGGAATACCTGATGCCTGTCAACCTACAAGCAGCAAATGAGTCATTTTTCCATTTTTGGTCCATCTGATACATCAAGAAGGCAAGTTGCTTACCGTTATGTAGTTACCGTTGCCAGCCATCTTCTCTTCCTTCTCTGGGTGGTACATGAGAATATTTCTGACAATAAACATCTCATCATCTTGAGGAAGTTTAGTGCCGTCCCTGCAAAGTATTGAAAGAGATGGACTGTAAGGGATAGGCAGAAGGAATCACCTGGTTTCTAAAAGGTCAGATTTTATTCAATTGTTGCAGTAACTTAGACCTTGCACTATTACACTTATCTTCCATTGTATCATCTAGCTATCAACGAACTAGTTGAAGAAAATGAAGAATCCTATCTAGTCTTCAGTGCTTGTGCCTTTTTAGGTTGTATTGGACCGAAAATACCTTGATTCACGGATGATCCTCTTTACATTCTTTGTGATTGGTTCGACTTGTGCAAATATCTTCTTCTCCACTGGTGTAAAAGCACAACTTGCTACCTGCCTCATGCTGCTGTTTTTCTGAGTTTTCCAGTTCCTACTACTGCTACTACCTCCATGGTGTGATGCCTCTGGTTTCCACACTGCTCTGCCACTACCTCGACCAAGATTATTAATGTTTGAGTATGGACTGTAAGGGAGGTCAAGATTACCACTACCACGACCACGACCTCGACTACCAGTCTTCCTGTTTATTTTACTTGGGTTGGATGATCTTGCAACGGTGAAGTTCTCTGTGCCCGTGCTATTTAAGGCATACCAACTTCGCTTATGATCTTGCTGTGTTGCCTCCGAGTTCCAGTTACTTGTCTTGTTCAGTTGCCTTCTCTGATACACCTGACCACTGAAATTACTTTTGTTCCATCCAGCAGTGCTAGTTGGTCCTGCTACAGTATAACTTGGAGAACCCCAGGTGTTCCCTTTGTGCAAACTTGGCTTATCATTTTGCCAGCTACCCTTAATCTGCTTCCTCTTATGTTGTTGGCCAGCGCTGGGCGGTCCTCTCCTCCTTACCTCAGAATCCATAAAAAATTCAGCTTTTGGTTTGTCTGTCCAGATCTGATTGTTTCCGTCCAAATGTATATCATCATCAGGAATGCAGTCAACATCATATAAGCAGGAATTTTGAGGAACTATTTCCTTATCTTCAGTTGCTCCTGTTGTTTTGACTGCTTCCAAGAAGTCATACAAACCATACCCACCAAGGATACTCTTGCTTGATGACTGTAAAGAGATCAAAAGTTAAAACTGATCTGAAAAAGTCTGCATATAAGAGTGGTGTTAATAAGTAAAATTATCGAGGTACCATGTTATTATCGTTCCAAAGGATTTCAAAAGCTGAATTAGTTCCAATTTCTGCACTATTGCCCCAAGAGCAGCTAGATACAATACTGCCCAGCTGATCAGAGTAGCCCTTTGCTGCAGCCTTCTCAAAGCATTGTGTTGGTCTCTGCAACATGTTTTATTATATTTGAATTATGATGGATACTTGGTTCTGGCTCATTTAATTGAGGATTTCAAAAGAGATGGAAGTGCATGACTTACGGATAGTGTAGCCTCCATAAATGGTGCCTGAACCTTCAGAGATTGACATGTAGCCTTGTAGCCATAGCTGGTGAAGCCATGCAATTCACCTGTGCAGGTCATGCTGCTTGCAACTGTTGTCATGTGCTCTTTGAGAACTGATTTTGTCATCATTCCAACAGCCTTGGATAGGTGCTGAAAGGAGCAGAGCATGAGGATTGTTTCAACAGAAGTATGTTTACCTAAATTTCAGCTAAAAGGAGAACGAAAATAACTGCACCTGGGTGACTTTTTCGAATGCGGAGGAAATGCCAAACACATGTTGAACTTGTTGTATGTTGTATGGCACAGACCTAGTGGTGTCGATCAGATCCATCACAGGGATGCATGCATCCATTGCTACTCCCCAGGCATTGCCACTCTCTGCAACCGCAGCCTTTTCCACAGTAATTTCAAGTGCCACCTCGCCTTTCTGTTCTGCACCAGAGCTCTGGACCCAACATGTTGATTCTGGTTCAATCCTTACTAGAATGACATCTTCAACTCGAGGATCGCCTGGGAGGAGAAGGTAAAAAAATGGCTTGTAAGTAAGCAGAGTTGCATTGCATAAGATGTTTTCACCATAACTGTCTGGATATTCCACGTGTTTTTGTACCTTTTATAGCCATGTCTAAAATAACAGGGAAAATGGCATTGGTCATCAAATGGATAACTTGTTCTGTAGCTTCAGATATCTTTGTGGTGATGTTTGCAGTGAGGAAAAACTGCAAGCAGGATATCTGAAGCTCGTTATCCTCATCAGTATGCTGGTCACACAAACTTTCACTGCAAAGAAGAAATGCATAATTATGTTCATAACTAAAATCTAGCCAACCTTCCTTGAATATTTGTTTTTTATTTTACTCAAAATTTAGAGGGGAGCCCGATTGTAGATATACTCAATGGAAGATAATGTATACTAAAGTCTGAAATTTGTCATAAAGAACTTAGCAGTCTAGCATTGAACATGGAACTTAAAAATTAGTGGACTTGAGCAGTTAATGCAATATCGCAAGATCTGTTCAAAAGAACGAAATATCTGTATCCATAATTTATTATTGCTAAAATAATAAAAGGCTACAACACCTTGAAATGAAGGTGACCGTCTTCAATATTTCACACAGCCGCCCCCTTTTAATTGTGTTTTTCCTTATAACATCCTGGCATTTGTGAATAATATCTTCCATAGTTGTTTCCATCTGATATAATCGCTTCTTTAATAGCAAGAGAAACTAATATTGTTAGTGATTATTCTGAAATGACATGGATATAATTTGAGTAGTAGAATGCTATACCTTGTCAAGGTGAATATGACCAACAAGACGATATGCTGCTTGAGTTGTTTGCTGTTGATACCTGAAATATGACACCAACAACTCAGCCTTGGACAATATAGAGTAACAAGAAACCTTAGCAACTATTGTTGGTTCGAGCTCATACTGTAGATTAATTCTAGACTGGAACTAGTCAAGTTCAATGTGATGCATTTTTTGTTTCAAAAAAGTTTGTCAAATCAATAGTTTTGAAATGTAGCCTAGTTTCTTGCATCAGATGAAATAAGTAGCATTAATGCCTAGTTCAGGTAAAGCATCTACAGTAATTCTTATCTTTACATTGCAGAAGCATAAATAATTGGAAAGCCTGAATGAATAGTACATACTTGATGGAGATCTCGGTGGTACAGTCCTCTACTCTGATCCTCCTTAAGCAGGCTCGAACTGTGAGTGCTCTTTCGATGCAAACATTTGTAGGATCGAAAACAAGAAGACAAACCAACTAAAGAGGGTGAATAGTAGATATTGACAGCGGAAGTTTAATTTTCGAATCCAAAAAACAGATTAATAGAGTATCAGTAAAAAATAGATTGCGTAAAAACCAACCGTTGGATCTGTCCCAAATTTGGTAAGAATAAACTAGAAGATATAAGGAACAACTCCACCGAACGGATTTACAAAATAATGTACGGTTAAAAAGTTATAACCCTCG
>CM002476.1:32321697-32332015 GCA_000325765.3 Leersia perrieri
CAAGCCTTGACCTCAAGTTATCTACACACAGTAGACAAAACAACCGTTTCTGGGCACAGATATCGCAACCTGACCCACATCAGTCACACGCACTCACACCACATCCATGAATATTCCAAACTAATTTTATTTAATTTATTATTTATAAAGCCAATTTGTTCATCATAAAATATTAATCAAAACCTTGATCTTACAACATTTTCGCAAGAGCACAAGGTCATTGTCATCGGTTTTAGAGTTTGCCCTGGTAAGAAGTACTTCCTACAAAATGTAACAATTACTAGTCAAAATTACAGTTTACATATGAACTGAATCGAGTCTTGTCGTGAACTGATCAGGTCAGCCTCTCACCTTCATTGAGTTCCAAGAGGTCATGTTATTCTGATTAGGAGCTAACACTGCTTTGTAAGCAGCATTTGCAACTGCAGTTGCTGCCAATATACCAACAGGGTCACCTGGTGTCACACAATTTGATGCATCCATGGAGCCAAATTGAAGAACCAAGTTACTAGATGAAGTTCTTATGGTTCCATCATAGCATGCTGTGACATCTCGGAGTCTTGCCATCATGTTCTTGAAAAGACTGCCAGGCTCCACTAGCCCGTTAGATGCGTGCATTATATTCTCCCTTTCATATATAGAATGAAGTAGTCCCTCGTATGGGTTTAATCCATAGTAAATTGAGCTCCTTACAGTACCATGTGCCTCTAAAGGGTCGTGACAATTGGTGCTCTCGCAATATCTGTGTGGAGACATAAACAAGCAATCCTCCACTAACCTGCTACTGTATAGTCTTCCATTCTGTTGCAGTTGAGGTCCCAAGAAACCTAGCTGCTCCACTACTTTGTTCATTTTGGAATCACTTTCGGGGTCAACCAACAGTCCTATGGCAGAATAATTGGTTATGAAATCCACAATTGGCTCTCTGAACTTGTTTAACTCGAGTGAACTATTTTGAATAGCTTTCAGAATTGAACTTGGGAGTGTGAAATCTCTCAAGCTTATGCTAAAGCCATCAATAAGCAGCGACTCCATCAATAAGGGTTGCAGAAGATTCATGAATTCTATGGCCTCCCTTGGACCCTTCGTAGAAAGAACCGATGAGATGGTAGCACCAGTGGCTAAGGCTCCAACAGATTCTCTGTCAAGATGGTCTGCAAATGTTATTGCATTAGTGTTCTCTAGAATCTGAGGAAATGTCCAATAAGGTCCGCCCATCAGTGGCTTCTGGGGGTACATCCCTGATGAGAACATTGCATTCGTAATTTGTTTTGCTTCCCTTTCAGAATACTCCCTGTCATATATGATCTTCAGAGCTAGTGAGCAATCATTCTTGAGCTCAAAGTTCAATTTCCTATTATGAGAGCTCAACAGCTGGTTATCCACAGTAAATAGCTCTGTAGCTTCCGCTCTTGCTGAAAGAGACCTTGAATAGAAGATTTGGACACAGTCACCATCAAAATCTGCTCCAAGCGGGCCACAAATGAGTGGGTTTATCTTCATGGTGTGCTTATTGTGGACTTGGACATAAAAGGCTTCAACTGTGTGCTTGTCAGTACTTGGTGGCCTGTTGAGGAAGACAATATCCCCGTCTAGAACCCTTCTGTTGACAATTTCGCCGACCTTCAATATGATGTGTTTCTTGTTTGGCTTGTCCTTCCCTACATCCAATGAGTATGTGATGGAACTAGCATCCGTGTACATCAAACATAGCCCTTTATTCATCATCTCTTGGAACTGAGCAATGTTGTGGTCTGTGACTCTTTCTTCTACTGACATTCTTTTTGCTATTTCCTCAGGCACCCCAATAACATTTAGACCAATGTATGGATCACCAGTAATCACACCACGAGATGAGAAGCTTGAGCTCTTACTAATGAAAAGTGTCTTCATCTTTTGCTGCCATTGCTTTGATATTGGCTGACTTGCAAAGTTGACATCAACATTACCCTTCAAGAGACATGATAATATCAAATTTATGAAGAATTGTGATCAACAAGGTAGCCTGCACTTCATTTACTGATGAATTACGTACCATTGCTGTTCCTCTCTGGTTGATGTAGTCAGCAACAGCTACTTGAAGGTCCTCCATGTCAGTCTCATTCACTTGGGTGTTCAAGGAACCAATCCTTGAGCTATCAATTTGATGTATCTTGCGCAATATTTTCCTTAACATGTTTGTTGATGCGCCCTAAAGAAGGGACATAAGTTAGATGTAATAACTATGCGTCCATAAGGAAAAAGGATAGAACTTTTAAAATTCAATCAAATAGTGTTTCATCGTGATGAACTTACTGAAGAGCACATGAATGCATTGCCATCCAAAACATTGAAAACTCGTAGGCAGTTTGGCGGGACACAGATGTATCTTATTATAAATCCGTCCTGTGGAATATATCCCCTAACAGAAAGCTTTGCTCTTGTTTCTCCAGGGATCTTCTTTATTATGTTCTGGACCTAGCAAACATCAGAACAAAATGTGATTTGGGACAGGCAAATCTTCTCAAACGCTAATCTGTATGGAAAGCTACTCTATATAAGTTCTGAAACTTATGCATTGTATCTTGCTTTGTTCCAGGGTGGCTTTTGCAACATGCGCAAGAGTAACCAGTGTCCAGTAGTACCTCTTCTGGGAGCAAAGGATGGCGATGAGAGGTACCCGTTGTGCAACTGCCAAACTGATCAAGGAAGCTCCAGAATCCCTCTTCCAATTCTTCCTGGATAGGTGCTCTCAGCTCCAAGTCACAGGTACCATTGGATTTCTTGACCTCTGCAACATACAGCGGTTGGAGTTCCTGCAATAAGATGTATTCAAGAATTAATGAGATGAATGCCTGCTTGTGTTGCTTGGCTTCATTGTTGACGGAAAAGCTAGCATTGACCCTAAAGAAACATAAATGGATGATCAGTTGTAAATTACCTGACAGTGTGAACATGAAGTGAATTTGCTTCCCTTCAGAGTACTCTTCTGTTTGAGTAGTCAAGGACAGAAACATGTGTTAGCAATAACACTATAGTATGGCTAATCGCATATGCTGATATTTTGTGACATTGTTTTTTGCAGTTGTACCTTGCTGTTCTTGAACTGGAGGCAGCTCAAGCATATCAAGTTAAGTATTTTGCTCAGTTCAGTGACATGGCTTGGGTGGTAGATGGGCACGGGCAGCTCAATGAATCCAAAATGACCTTGGAGTCAATCATCAAAAGAAAGAAAAAATTTATTACCGTCAAAAACACGACGAACACTATATCAAGAAACAAGATTTTCAGACGTCATGCCATGCAAAAAAAAAAAAGGAGGTGAAGAACCATAAAACTTGCTTTCATTCATGCCCGCTTGGAAATCTGAGTATTATCGTCCAATGCAGGATTGCACAAAGAGACTGTGACTGACTTGCATACCTTCGCACTGTTGGATGGCGCTGCTGCCACACGACTGACAACTGCCAACTTGCAGAGGCAGGCCCAAGGATGGATTGTCCAGCAGCTGGCTCTGATGCGTAATGGGGATCGGCTTCTCGAGCTCGTTCACCGGCTGCGCCTTCAGCTACCGAATACACACGAACCACGACAATGGGTAAGATTAAAATGTGATACCAAAGATTATTGGCAGGTGAAGGTGATGATGGGTTGAGAGCTTACGATTTCCTCATTGCTGGTGACACTCAACTTGATGCGTCTAACCGAGGCCTCGGCGATCATGCCAGCAGCAGCCGCAGCAGCAGGTGTTGGAGTTGGATCAGGATTACCTTCCATTTCTTTTACCTGTCGAGGCAGAGGTTTGTGTGCTCTTTGACTGAAAATCAAAATTATTCATACTATCATTGTGTCTCCAAGCAAAAGGAGAATCAAACCACTAGATATCAGCTGAAGAACAATATTACGTACCTCTGTTTTTTTTTTTCCAGTTGTTATGGATGGACAAGATCAAGAGCTTGCTACTTCATCAATGGCGACCCCCGAATGAAGGTACAAAGAGAGAAGAGTGCAAAGGGGCAAAACAAACACAAGTGAAGTCTTTTGGGAGTTTTAGTTCTACTGATTTTTACTGTTAAAACCAATAGGCATTCAAGTAGAAGTATTGTGAAGTTGTAGTACTCTTCTACTTAATGTGAAGCAGTAAAAATCAAGTAGAAGCGCAGTAAAAACCAGCTACTTGGTTTAGTAGGAATGTAGTGAAAGTTCTCTTAACCAAAGTTCTCTTTTACACACTGAAGACTCGCATGCATTTGTACTGCGTACTCTCTCCCCATCCATCTTTGGCTAAGACATGGCTCTATATGTTTTCTAGCGACTTTGGTTTAGTATCAGCTACGCAGTGGAATACTAGTAGTACTTTTTAAAAGTTACGGTACGGTACCAAGAAGTAAAAATCTGTGAATACTACTTTTTTACCGACGGTATCTCCAATTCAATCCTTTCAAAAACAAATCATCATCTGTTTTGTCTTTTGATTTAATGAGCTTTGACTAATAATAATAATAATAATAATAATAATAATAATAATAATAATAATAATAATAATAATAATATACCTTTCATGATTTAATTGTCTAATAGCATCGACGTTGAATAATATGATTTGTAACCGAGAACATTTTACTAATATTTTCCCTAAAATTTATTGCAGAAATAGCAACCTTTTCACCAACCTGCCCATCTCAACACATCTCTCTCTCTATATATATATATATATTTATATTTATCATCTCGAACAATCATAACCAGCCCTTATTTAATTTCATATGTTTCCTAAATCCCCATGAAAACCATTACTCACTGGTATAATTTTCTCTCATCCCTTAGTAGCCGTGAAATCCATGTCTTATTTCATTTCATCTACCTCCTTAATCCTCTTGAAAAACCAGCACTCGTTTTATTTCAGCCCTCTTCTTAATCCTCATGAAAAAGTCCAGAAACGCTCATATTTCTTGATCGGAAGGAGTTAGTTTAAATTCTTCAAGAACTAACAGAGCAACCTCATCGTCTTATCGATCGTGTAATGTCACCATTTACCGCCTAGGCTGGTGGGCTTCTGGCGTTTTTCTCTCCTCGGCTTACTAATGAGAAATTTAGGCCCAATTATAGCGGCAGCAAAATATGGGCCGAATTATAATTATAGCGGCAGCAATATCTGGGCCCAATTATAATTATAGCTGCAGTAATATCATATCCGTTCCAAAAAAATAAAATCTCACGGGGTCTGACTAATTACGTGGCTTTCCTTTCGCAAGCAGAAGAAGCAAAGCAGCCCATCTCATCATCATCTTCTTCTTCCTCCTCTCTTCGCGGCGCGGCGGTTGCTGCTGCTCTCCACTCCGCCGCCCATGGCCGCCGCCGCCGCCGTCGGCATGTCGACGTCCTTCCTCCTCCGCGTATCCCCGTCGCCGTCGGCGTCTCCTCACGCGCCGGCGCTCCCCTCGTCCCCGGCTTCCTCGGCGCGCCCACGGCGGGCGTCGCCTTCCGTCGTCTCCCTCTCCACCACGCCGCGGGCCTGCGCCGCCGGGCCTAACTCCTCCTCTTCGTCGAGCTTTGGGTACGGAATCCCGCACTCGGTTGGTTCCACCGGCGTTTTTTTTTTCTCCTCGGTATGTATGCGTCATTGCGTGGTGGAGGAGCCGTATGGCCGCGAGTACCCCCGCTCCGAGCCGGCCGCCGCTGCTTCCAGATAGAGGAGGAGGAGCAGTTCCCCAAATATTGTTGTTTTTGCTAGAGTAGTGTCTTGGGAGTTGGATGCTTAATTTTGGGGAGGATATGTTCAGATATGCCATTGAAATTAGAACAGCGCGTAGCACAACTCTCTAGTCTAGTAGTAGTAGCATAATTTCTCCTGTTACAGCATATGGTATGAATTCCTGTTAAAAGTTTACTTTTAAATTCACAATCCATGAAATTTACATCGGATTTATATGTGTCTAGTCTCTGAAATATGCCCTATTGTATCATGAAATTTTTTTCTTGCATTATGCATTTCATGTTCAGTAAAATGAACTTCAGTCTATCATCAATGGAATCTCATATGACGACTACGTCTGTTCCACGCATCACAATAGCGGAGAGAGGACTAGATACTGTGTTAGTGTGTTAGGTAGTAAAGGTGTCACTTCTGAGTCAACAAGGATGATCTAGTAGGTAGCTAGCTGTTAGGCAGGCCCAACAAAGACAGGGATGCGATCAGCTCCATAATAAACTGTGTATTTTATATGACCACCTTTAAATATTATTCTGATGTCTTCAAGTCAAACTTAAATTATTTATCTGTGCAATACATCTTCATGGTTCATGTTCACGAACAATAAAATATGAGTGTGACCTTTCCTTATATCCTGTTTGAATCAGCTGCTTTCCTATCAATTTCATATAGATTCTGAGGTCATTTTTGTAACGAATATATTCTCACTCAGTTTTTGTAGTAGTTTGTTTCTGAGTTACTCGTCATAATGCATCCCCTGCCTCTTTTATTTGTCAGAGGTCAAACATCACTGATGCCACCGTTCAGCCTTATGCTTGATGAAGGCTCTAGATCTAAAAAGCCATATAGATGGCAAAGGGTATTGCTTAAAGTAAGTGGGGAAGCTCTTGCTGGAGATCACACAGAAAATATTGATCCAAAGGTGAGACTGCTTGGAGCATATTCAAATTTAAAATACTGAATATTTGATGGAATTGGTCATATGTAAGTTTGTGATGTGTTGCAGATTACAATGGCAATTGCAAGAGAGGTTGCTTCTGTCACCAGACTAGGTGTAGAGGTGTGCCACTGCCTTTCAATTCTTTTATTGCTTATGTACCAGATTGCCTGTTTGAAGATCGAAATAAATTCAAATGAAACACAATTAGGCATGTATATAGTAGACATTAATTCAACAAGTAAAGTGCCGTGCATTCCAAAGAAGTGGTCTTATGCTATGTGTATTTTCATCTTGTCTTCTCTAGTAGAATCTTATGTTGTACACTAAATGTCGGGAACCCTTGCAGGTTGCTATTGTTGTTGGTGGGGGCAATATCTTCCGTGGGGCCTCTTGGGCTGGATGCAGTGGACTCGACCGCTCATCAGCGGATTACATTGGGTATGATGTTCAGTTCCCTAATGTCTTTTCAATAATTGAACCATCTTAACATTATGTGGTTGGCTGTCGAGAGCGCTCTAAATGAAGTGAGCACACAATTGAGTTTAGCCTAATAATGACACAAAAACTGAGCCCAATCTCGTCATGTTTTAGTAGTTTCATGTGACCATGCAGATATGCAAATTTATGTAATCATTCATGTCTTAGTAGTTGCATGTGACCATGCAGATATGCAAATTTATGTAATCATTGTCAACTTCTTTTTGGCTATTGCAATATATGTAGTGCGATGTCTGATTGTGCCTATAAGTCCATCACGTAAGATAAATCTAATTCATAGAATAAAATTGCAATCAGAATAGTATGCTGAGTGTGAACTTATAGTTTGAGTTAGCCCATACAATCCAATTTTTTTTTGAAAAGAACATTTTTCCTGCTATAAGTGATCTTATGATTTCTCACCATAAAATATAGTTTACCAATTTATATTTTCCCTCCTGATTCAGCATGTTGGCTACTGTGATGAATGCCATATTTCTTCAAGCAACAATGGAGAGCATTGGAATACCAACCCGTGTCCAAACTGCATTTCGTATGTCAGAAGTTGCAGAACCATACATACGCCGAAGAGCTGTCAGGCATTTAGAGAAAGGAAGAGTTGTTATATTTGCTGCTGGGACAGGGAACCCATTCTTTACAACCGATACAGCTGCTGCTCTTCGTTGTGCAGAAAGTGAGTTTATCCTCTGTTTCTCACTAATGAACAGCTTCAGTAATAAAATCTCAATATAATAGTTTTGGAGTGATGTGCATAGATTTTCTATTTTTAAAACCAAGTACTTAAGCGCCATTTTCATGCCATATGTGTTGGGATATACAGTACGGCAAAACATTCAAGGTACTTTTGCGAGTTTGCCATTTATATTAGTCACATGCAGGATAGAATTCTACCCACAGCAACTCTTTATGCTAGTTGGCTCACCGAGTTTATCCAATGAATCCATGGATCCTTGTGTGTACTAAACTGAAAATGGTAGCTGTTTTGAACAGTTGGACTAGACAAAAATTAGATCATTTTTTTAAGCTTGTTTTCCGTAATAAGCTCCATGGTGCAGAGACTGCTACATTAGGGTGTGTTTACCAATTTCATTTCACAAGAAATCGTCAGTCATAATGTCTGTTGGGCATGCAGAAACATATTGTCATGAATTGAGTTTGAACTTGCCTTTCTAAACTGATTTCTCAGATAAACAACATTATTTTATTTTGCTTATTCCATCTTCCAATGATTCCTTTCATTTTACACAGTCAATGCAGAGGTAGTGCTTAAGGCAACAAATGTTGATGGTGTGTATGACGC
Source organism: Leersia perrieri (assembly GCA_000325765.3). Classification (NCBI taxonomy): domain Eukaryota; kingdom Viridiplantae; phylum Streptophyta; class Magnoliopsida; order Poales; family Poaceae; genus Leersia; species Leersia perrieri. The sequence goes on from CM002476.1 coordinate 32,330,128, forward strand.
AGACCCCAAGTGTAACCCAAATGCCCGCCTTCTTGAGTCTGTAAGTTACCATGAGGTGCAAACAAGAGACCTCTTAGTAATGGACATGACTGCCATTACACTATGCCAAGAAAACAACATCCCTGGTAAGGAGACAGTCATTCCGAGACTCTTGATACAGTGTTTGATTTGCATCATTTTAATCTTGGCTTGTAATCTTGCAGTTGTCGTGTTTAACTTGCAAAAACCTGGAAATATCGCAAAGGCCATTGTTGGTGAGAAGGTTGGTACCTTCATAGGCTGCACAAAAGATCAGGATCAGATTGTGGGAAACGCACTGAATCAAGAAAGAAGATTGGTTAATGATTTGTGAATTCAGGAGATTGTTCGCATTGGCCATTGCTAGGTGGATACATGTGGTTCTCTAGAGTTTTTAGGCTAGAATAGTATCCAATAGCTAGAATAGAACAATGTAATAACAGAAAGAGTTTCCAGCTGAGAGCAATGTCGTCATGCTATGTACAACAGAATATAGATTCTAGAGCAATCTGATAAAATAACAATTTATATATATGCATGATAAAAATATGTCATGTGGCACGTATGGTAGCTTATTGAACTGAAAAACCAACGCTCGATCGAGTTATGCATGGTACATATGTTATCGGATCTGAATTGGTTTGGATATAACTTCGTTGGAATTGGAACACGATCCATCGAGAGATTGCCCATTTGAGGATAATACAGTGGCCTGATCTCCTATTGCTTCAGTTAATTCCTGAAATGGAGATGGTAAAATATATGATACTAGTTGTTAGTCTGCACAGCCAATTTGGATTACGGGCAATTCAAGAGCATGAAATATACATAATATGGGATCATCCCAATAGCTCGGGCAAAGTCTATCGTAAATTCATAATGCTCATAGATCTACCATAAATTCATAATGCTCCTAGATAGAGATAGAGATAAAGATGGAGATGAAGACAGAGATAAAGATGGAGATGAAGATAGAGTGAAAGATGAGCTGATGATTATTTGGGCTTGGACATGTTCACATACAAATCACCCCTCCCACCTCTTCTAAGTGCACCCTTGGATCAATATCGTGTGGCTTAGATTGAAGTTTCCAGAGTTTGCACGAGAGGTTGGTTTCCATTAGATATGTTGCCTACATGATAATATCGACTAATGCACACACGCATGCAACCTTTAGCCTTTCAAATAACTTCTTGGATTCTAGTTCACACTATAATTATACATGCATGCATGTGATTTGTTTGTATTTACAACTAAAAAAAATTCAAGGTTAGTTTTGAACAAAGCTTCCATGAGAATATAATATGCGTTGGTCTCACCTACAAAAATGATCAAACACCTCATATTTAGGTGCAGTAGCACACAAGGTGAGAACTAAAAAGGCCTAAATTTCTAAAGGGGTCCAAAGTGGTAGTAGTACCAATTTTTCTTGGACAAACTTGGAAGACGATAAAATCATAAAAACCACATAACCACAATAGGAAATGAATGAATGAAATCAATATTTTAGAGGCAAAGAAAGAAAGAAAAGAGGTATATTAGCAGTGACAACTGACAAGGAGACAAATGGAAGGGCAGGGGAAGGGTGGTGAACTGGTGACTGGCGAGAATTACCAACGGTCAACTGGGAGGGAAGGAAGGTCATTACACTAAAATAAAATACCCCCTCCCCTTGCGTCACTCATCTCTCCCATCCCATTCCCATTGACCAGCAGGAGGAGAGGAGACGAGACTCTCACGCGCGACGCGAGTGCGTGTCGCTGCCACGTCATCACCCCTCTCTCTCTTCTCTCCTCTCCGCCGCCGCCGCCATGGGCCGTCCCGCCGCGGCGGCGCAATCGACCTCGCCGGAGCTGCGGCGGAGGCGCAC
>CM002476.1:32332045-32405743 GCA_000325765.3 Leersia perrieri
CGAGGAGTACGAGAGCATGCGGTGCGACGTGTGTGGGTCAGGGGAGAGGGACGAGGAGCTGATGCTGTGCGACGGTTGCGACCGTGGGCGGCACATCTTCTGCCTACGGCCCATCGCCGCCAGGGTCCCGACGGGTCCATGGTTCTGCCCCTCCTGCGCTCCCCCGCGCACATCCAAGCCCCTCAAGAGTGCGTCCTTCTCCACGATCTCGCCATTTCCCCTCTTTCGCTTGCTCCTCCGGATTGTTCGTTCCCCCTCTATGTCTCACTGTTTTTTTTTGTTATTATTAATCGTTGTGTGTTTTGGTGGTGTTGGGGGTGTTAGGTTTCCCAATGACGCAGACGAAGATCGTTGATTTCTTCCGGATTCAGAAGGGTGCGGAGGATGTCGAGGCGGAGAAATGTGGGTCTTTCCAAGGTAAAATTGCAATTTTGAGAGGTCGACTCGTGACTAGTAGTGCATTGTTGCATAATTATGAATTTTGGTACCATTTTGATTGTGTGGGGTGTCTTGTTGATGGATGATCATAGTGATTAGGCTTATGGATTGGATTCCATTGCATTGTAGTATGTCCGTATGGCTTAAGCTTTTGTTGTGGTCGTGAGGAAATAGACACATGATAATCATACCGCGGTAGTTCTGATTATCTCGTTATCAGTCATGGGCATTTTGGAGGAGCCTGCTGCACAGCCAGAACAGCTGCACCAACAGTGTAAAGCAAGCAAATCCTGCTTGGGCAGCTGCGGCGCTGCGGCTCTGCTGCCGCAGCAGCAGCTGTACCAAACAGCCCCATGATGTTCCTAATAGGACTGTTCAGCTGTAGAGATGCAAATGCGACTTGTATTTGTTATGCATAATGTACGTTGATTCTGGAGTCGCTCTGGCTGCATAGATGGTCATTACATGCAATAGGTGGGAATAAACTGTACTGCAACCTTCCAATATGAAATGCTCACTTACACTGGAAACACGCGGGAAATCTTTCCCCACTGGAAACACGTGGGAAAGTTGTATTAAAAAACATTTAATTTATGTTAGAATGGTTACCACACTTTACCAGTATAATGTACCAAATAGAAGCAGTCAGTAGTAGAGATCCTGTTACTGTTAGTATGCAACTTATATTTTTAATGTGTAATGCACGTTAGTTCTATAGTTGCTTTGGCTGCACAGCTGGTTTGTAGCTCACTTACGTCACCACTGTAAATACGCGGGAAAGTTGTATTGAACAAACATTTAATTTTGAATTATGGGACCATTTTGATTGTGTGGGTGCCTTGTTGATGGATGATAATGGTGATTAGGCTTATGGATTGGATTGCACTGTAGTATATTTATATGGAATATGGATTAAACTTTTGTTGTGGTGATGAGAAAATAACCACATGATAATCATACCGCGGTAGTTCTGGTTATCTGGTTATCAGTCATGGGCGTGTTCGGAGGAGCTACTGCACGTTCAGAGCAGCTATACCAACAGTGTAAAGCAAGCAAATCCCTGCTTGGGCAGCTGCAGCACTGCGGCTGTGCAGGCGCAAAAGCAGCTGTACCAAATGGCCCCATGATGTTCCCGATAGGACCATTCAGTTGTAGAAATGCAACTTGTATTTCTTATGCGTAATGTACGTTGATTCTGGAGTTGCTTTGGATGCATAGATAGTCAGTACATGCAGTAGGCGGGAATAAAGAGTATCTCGACCTTCCAATATGAAATGCTCACTTACATAACCACTGGAAACACGTGGGAAATCTTTCCCCCACTTGAAACATGCGGGAAAGTTGTATTAAGAAACATTTAATTTATGTTAGAATGGTTACCACTTACCAGTATGATGTACCAAATAGGAGCGATCAGTAGTAGAGATGCTGTTACTGTTAGTATACAACTTATGTGTAATGCCCGTTAGTTCAATAGTTGATTTGGCTGCATAGCTGGTTGTAGCTCACTTATGTCACCACTATAAATACACGGGAAAGCTGTATTGAACAAACATTTAATTCTGAATTATAAGACCATTTTGATTGTGCGGGTGCCTTTTTGATGATGATACAGTGGTTAGGCTTATGGATTAGATTATGTTGTATATTTGTGTGGCTTAAGCTTTTGTGGTGGTGGAGAGAAATAGCCACATGATAAGCATGCCGGATACCACACTACTGCTAATTATCTGGTCATCGGTAAGATGTACCCAATTGGCATTCAGTAGTAGAGATTATGTGTAATGTACGTTAATTCTATAGTGGCATAAATCCATATTACACCCCTCAACTATTGAATTTGTCTAAAACAGACCCTTAAACTACGCAACCGGATATTTTACACCCTCAACTATTAAAACCGGACAAAATACCATACCCCCCAAGGGCAATCAACCCGGTTTTAATGGTGGTTTTCATGATTTCAAAGTCCAAATAGTATAATTTTTTTACTTGTGTGGTACCTAATCAGTAAGAGATGTAAAAATAGTTTGATGTAACTGAACAAAACATATATTTAGATTTCAAACTAATGAAAACCACTACCAAAACAGGGTTGTATTGTTCTACGGGAATACTTTGTCTGGTTTCAATAGTTGAGGGCGTAAAATATCCGGTTTCGTAGTTGAAGGGTACTTTTTAGACAAACCTAATAGTTGAGGGTTGTAATATGGATATTATCCCTTCTTAAGTTGCTTTGGCTGCATAGCCAGTCACTAGATGCAATAGGCGGGAGCGGGAATAAACGGTATTATGACCTTCCGCTATTAAATGCTCACTTACTGGGTTAGTCGCTACTGGAATATGCGGGAAAGTTGTATTGAACAAACATTTAATTCATGTTATAATGGTTCATGCATTTTTACTAGCAATGCGAATGTGTGATTGACACAAATACCATATAACCTATTGCTTTATTGATCAACCAAGCTATGCTGATTGACCGACTTTCATCAATGCTGCTAGTATTCTATTTTTATGATCTGCTCTGTATTCATTTAGCCATAAAAACAGCTCCTGGTTGCCATAATAATCCATATAAACATTAGTCTAATCACTAGTTTCTGAATGTGCTGGTACTCTCTTTACAAAGCTGTATCTTTTGTTCAAGAGCACTTCATTAACACATCTCACGTTAGGTACAATCTTGCTGAATAAAGCACAACTTTCTACTATTTAATTTGATAAGACATAACATAGAAGTAACTTGCATACCAGAAATTATATTATTGTACTTGGTTGTAATATAAGTGTTGTCACAAAGTTATTTGAATGAAAGTTGGTCAAACCGTACTTTTGATGCTCCTGTTTTCAATAGTTGAACATTCATCTAAATTAAGCACTCGTGAAATTTCCATTCCTGTCATATGTTTTGCCAATTAAGCTCTTAAAGATTGATTTTTAACATTTTCCAAGATGGCTAACAGGCTGACCACAAGACTTGTGCTTCAGCTGCGTCAAGCAATTGACTTAACATAACTAATGTACTTCACATTTTTGTAGATGTAGTGCTTCAGCCGTGTCACACTTTTGCACTTGACATGACTAATGTACCTCACACTTTTGCAGATGTTAAGAGGCGAAGGAAGCGTCCTCTCGTTATCCACAAGAAGAGGAGGAGGATACTGCCATACATCCCAACTGAAGATAAAGTTCAAAGGCTCAAACAGATGGCTTCTCTAGCCACCGCTATGACATCTTCAAAGATGAGATTCAGCAATGAGCTGACATACATGCCTGGTATGGCCCGGAGATCGTCCAATCAAGCGAGATTGGAAAAAGGTGGTATGCAGGTTAGCAACTTCTTTACTTTCAAACAATTTTATTTTGCTGACCCTTTTGCCATGTAATGATACACTCTTCAATTTCTAGGTTCTTCCAAAAGATGATAAGGAAACCATAGAACTTTGCAGAACCATGCAAAAAAGGGGAGAATGCCCACCCCTTCTTGTGGTGTTTGATTCACGTGAGGGGTAATTTCTAAACTATGATTAGATATATTTATCTTTGCGGAATCTGTATACAGAGTTAAACTAATCCATGATTATCTACAGGTTCACAGTGCAGGCAGATGCTGATATTAAGGATATGACCTTCATCAGCGAATATACTGGAGATGTTGATTACTTGGAAAAGAGAGTACATGATGACTGTGACAGTATAATGACCCTTCTTTTGACAGAAGATCCTTCCAAAAGGCTGGTCATTTGTCCTGATAAACGTGGAAACATTTCCCGCTTCATTAATGGCATCAATAACCACACTCTGTAAGTACTATCTTCGTTCATTTTTTCAATACTTTTGTGGCCTTCAAAATGCAACTTTGACCATCACAATTTATCACATTAACTTAAGATATGGCAATAAAATGTAATGTGTTGAAAGCACTTTTAATAATAAATCTAACTATTATTTTTATAAAATAAATCTACATAGATTTGAACATATGGTCAAACTTTAGAAAGGTTGATGACTCGATGGACTGACGCCGCAGATACTAGGGTGACAAGTAAAAAAAATGGAGATAGTAGTTGCCTTTAAAATCTTGTAGTTGCATTAGGTACATAATTAGGCATCTGTCTGGTATGTCAAACCATCTTCATTTCTGCATTCCTTCAATATTCTGTTCTGGATGACTGTGACTCTTTGCTTGAAGCTGGAGACTCTATAGTTCCTAAGTTTTAAACTGTTAAATCTTTGCAGGGATGGCAAGAAGAAGCAAAATATTAAATGTGTCCGGTATGACATAAATGGTGAGAGCCATGTTTTGTTGGTTGCCTGCCGTGATATAGCTTGTGGTGAAAAGCTATATTATGATTACAATGGATATGAGCATGAGTACCCAACTCATCATTTTATCTAACATAGTCCTAGTTTTATTACCTGCCCAACATTAAGGAGCTTAGGAGCCTGGGCAGGTATAGGGCTTAATGGCAACATTTTCAGCATTGCCACCAAATCCAATAATTTATAACATTTATCTTTGGTACAAATGAAGATTTTAGTCCAATTTTCAGAAGCGGCCCTGAATGACAAACGATAGGTGCTGGTGATATTAGGAGTGATGAGACGAGGAATATTCAATTTTCCTGGTCTCCAAGATGCAACCTTCTCATTGATATTTTTTTTATTTATTCTAGAGCTTCTTGCTCAACATTCTCTTCTTTTTTAGGGATTTCCATCCCTTTTTGTAAGAGTAAATATGTGTCTTTTGTATCTATTTATTAAAAGAGTGATGTAATGAGGCAGTAACTGTTTCCTTTAAATAAAGGCACATTTTTCATGAGGTACATGTCACTGTTAAAATGTTGATGTTATTGGCTCGAAGTTGTTTTCAATTAGCCTCATTTCTCTACAATACCATATTTTCTTCCCTTACCTCGGCCATGTTCTCCTGACAGACTGTCGTGTACTTGTGTAATTGATATGGAGTATGTGCAATGCAGCCGTAGGCTGTAGGCATTTGGACATGTAAGAACAGCACCGCTGCTTCTGTTCGCGTTCACTCAGCAGCCCCGCTGAGCAGGAAATGTTAGGCCCACACAACACTTTGGCAAAGGAAATTCTGAAATTATGTTATACACACAACATTTCATAATTATGTTATGCACACATTTCAACACAACATTTCATAATTATGTTATACACACATTTCAACACTTCACAATTATGTTATACCCACATAACATTTTAAATTTTAAAATATTGTATGGGTAATACATTTCAGAAATTCTGAGCCTCCGCTGGCGTAGAAATTCCGAATTTTTTTTTGAAGCGGAGGTGTGATCAGAATCATAGATTTTTTTCAATCGAAGCAGACCGCATGAACTGCTGACAGAAGCACGTTTCAATCCAGGGAACTACGGTCTACAAAAACCACCAGAATTCAGGGATCAACTCGTCAGTATTCACGCACAGTAAAGTCATACACCACCATGCTTGACATTTGCTTGGGCGACGCGAGGTTGTCTATATATCTTGATCCCTACCTCTGCACTTCTATGTCGGAAAGAAACGACACAAACCAGTTCAAGTACAGCGACATGGTCTTAACTCTTAAGCACCCACACAAATAATGGGCACCGGGTTTGGGAGCAGAATGGCTGCCAGAGGTGATGATGCATCAAGGTAGCAAATCAGTCAATCTGAACCCCATGCGTCGTCACGCATAGCTTGTCGAGCAGCGATTCGGCTCCTCCTCGCCTCCTCTTGTTTCTTCAGCTCGTCTGACCCAAAATTTGTAAACTGCTTTAGCCCCATTCCATGAGCAATTAACCTTTGTGCTGTTCTTGCAGAAGTCTTCGGCCTAGGAGTCGGTGGTTCAAGGTCTGCAACGTGGAAGAAGCAAATCAAAACATGGTATGCAATATGCTGTATTGCTCATCAAGAACATAAGATTTTCTCAATCAAATACTCAGGAAGAAGGTATTACATCATCCACGCCACAAAGAGAAGATCAAGCAGGAAAGAATCATCACAGGACTTAAAGATCATACCTATGCCATCATTTTTTGTTAGGAGATCATCATCCTCCTTTAATACCCGCACTTTATATCTTGGAGGTATGCAAGATTGTGCCTCATTAGCTGCAAATTAAGTCGTCGAAATGAACAGAGTAAGGTACAGAAACAAAAGTTATTGATAGCTTGATAGTTCATATAATCAGTGATAAGTTCTAGACACGAACAGAAAGGGAAAAAAGCTTGAATCAGCATTGAATTGAACAAAATCATGGATTAAATATGCATCCTTCTGTCTGCATTTAACTTTTAGAACACTATTTAGATCCTGGTCAGCATTTCAAAACAGAATCATACATAATGATGTCAATATGTCATGCTTTCAAAGCAAAATAAGAGATTTAGTTATGGCACAGCAACCTAACATATCAGTTCAAAAATTGGGAAGGCAGCACAGAGGATGTACTGTTTTTTCATACCAAATAACAAGATGTAGCTATCCATTGTTGAGGTAATACTTTAGAAAATCTGAGCCATCCATTGTTGAGGTAGTTGGGCCACAACGGTTGAAAAGAATGTAACAAGCACTAGCAGGTTATGCCCACCTCTTTACAAGAAGAGTAGTGCAATAAATCTTCCTAATTCAAGTTACTATGTCTCGCGACAAAAGGAGGACGTAATCCTGTAGCTAATATTTGGTAAATTTAGCATTGTAAACCATATTTTCCTCCCTATCTTCCTATCATGTCACTGATCTGGTGCCCTGAGACCAGAAGCAAGTGAATCACTGTAACTGCTGATCATGTCATGGAAGGAGCAATCTTTCACTTTTGCTTCACAGAACTTGGGAAATTTTGCATGTCAATTCATTACAATAAAACTTGCTCATGTATGTGCATTACATGGGCCATTCATTCATGGGCCTTAATAGAGAAAAGAGTCTACAATAATACATTTCAAAGCAATCAGAAATTCCAGATTTATTGTTTCCTTATGTAAAATTCGAAGTAAAAACAGTAGCCATACATGACCTATGTCCAACCTAGGTCCTTAGAGAAATCATCTAGAAGGCTCATCTAAAAGTTGGAATGCATAAATAATAAATTGTCTATAAGAAATTCCTACAAGAATCAAATTACCAGCTGATGGAGTCTGAAAAACTGCAAGTGCAACAGTGTCATTAATCCAGCGAATGACAACTCCATGGTCCCCAAACTTCTCGAAAATCCTTTCCAAATCTGTTGAGACTGTGCTAGGAGGGAAGTCATAAAGAACAAGGACATGGCTTGTCCCATATTTTTTTACAGCTACAGAACCAAGCATAAATGGTAAGTTGTCCATTTATTCACCATGAACAATAACTGGACACATAGAAATGGATCCCCTGACCATACCTGCACTAATCTTGTGCTTCTGCTCATCCACACGGCCCTTTGATCCATTCTGATCATTAGACTCCTCTTCATCCACATCATTTTCCAGACCGCACTGATCGCTGTACAGAACACTCTTGTCGTAAAGAAACGAACCCCTTCCCCTCCTCTTGGGCCCTGTAGATGTAGATGGTGTGCTAATTTTCTCAGAAGAAGTACAAGGAGACACCTCCACTTTCTGCTCAAGAGATTGCGCTAGGGCTAGCGTCTCATCATGTTCACCCCGGTCTGCAATCGCCTCCCAATCTGCATGCACCAGAGCAAGAACACATGTCACAGTTTCTTCCACCCAAATTGTCACAAATCCTACTCCATATATAGATAGTAGAAGGTCCAAAATAACAGTACCATCCTCTTCATCCTCTTTGTTCCCATCTAAAGAAGCTGTCACTTCAGAATCCTTTGAACCCATAGCACGCCTAATCACTCAATCAGTAATCACCTGCAGTTCCGACCTAACGCCTCCAAAAAAAAATCCGAAAATAAACCGCAATCAGTAGTCCAGCACACCATTAAATCCGCCATAAAGTGGACGGATTGGAGCGTCCACTCCCAAAAAGGAAGGGATTGATCAGATTGATCACACAGAGCTGGCCTAACATTATCATGGGGATTCAGCTGAACGCACGAATTGATTTGGAAACACAAAGCTTGCTGCCTATTTCAATTCGTACCGAGAGGGAGGTAGCTTGGAGGAGAGGGCGGTCGGCCCCGCTTCGCGTCCCTCGAAACCTCGTCGCCGGCGGTGAGCGCGAGGGCCGCCGGCGATCGGAGACGGAGAAGGGGACGGATCGAGTGGAGAGAGCAGAGGTAGAGGCGTGCGGAGAATTTTCACTATTTGACATCAAATACGCACGCGTTTTAAAAATTGACACTCCGTTCGTTCGCCTTCAGAAATCTGCCACCCAGATGCGAATTTCTTCTGTTTGGTGCCACTTCCGTTCCCATCCGTAACAGCGCCGTCGACGGTCATAATGAGGCGAAGGCAGCGGCCGGTGATGAAGAAGAAGATGCAGCGGCGACGGCATGGCCCTCTCCGGCCTCCTCATCGAACCCCTCGTCAGCCACATCTCCCTTCATCGCCGTCGGGGCGCATCCATCGCCACTACCGTCCTCACGTCAGCTTCTCCACAGTCCCCGGACGGCGACCTGCTTTGGGAGGATGACGACGCGGCTAGCGCGACTGAGTAGCACGGACCAAGAAAAATTCGCATCTCGGTGCTATATTTCAAAAGGTGCTCGAATTAACTATTAAGTGGCAAACTCTGAAAGCTGCGCGTATTGAGTGGTGAATAGTGAAATTTCTCTATTCTTTTCTTTCTGTTACTGCCTCATCCTAAAATACTAATCATCATTTTGAGTTTTTAATTTGTAGTGTTTGACTATTCGTCTAATTTGAAATGGAGGGAGCATTTGAAACAATTTTTTCATTCTGAGATAGGTGTCACGGTCAAGGCAACTTGAAACGATTTAGTACATTTGTGTAGAACACGTATAAAAACTAGATTTTTTATGCTATTTAGAGAATATTTAGAATAAAGTTGTGAAAAATACCCTTTTATTTAGCTCCATAATTTGTACGTGATGAAAAATGACCTTTGACAACCTTTGTCACCGACTCTCTACAACCCCCCGTGTGAACTCCAGTGACCTTAAGAGCTTGGTTAGGTTTGTTTCTTTTCTTTTCCTTCTTTTTTTTGCTGGGACGGCTGAAGAATCTGTTGTTAAGGTTTCGAGGAATTATGTGAAACCATTACAAACTCGACCGAAGGTTGTCGAAGATCAGGGCGAGACAGAAGCCTCACTGATAGAAAACAAAAACAAGGACCATCTACAAATTATATTCTTTGAAGATGTCCACCTCCTTCGAAATGATGATCTCCTCTCTAATGGCATGGAAAAGCTGGCTAGCTTGGTTAGGGTTTGAGATTGTGGTTGTGACGAACGATCAAATGGGGGGACTGGAATAGAAGGAGGCCTCATGAATGAGAGTATGAGACCGATAGAAATCATGGATGCATGAAGTGACTGTGAGCCACCTAGTGTAGAAGAGGAGGACGATGACGTAGGCACAAAAATAAAGATAAGATGTAGTCATGGAGAAGATACTATAAATAGGAGCAGCAATTTGATAGGGCATGTCAATATTGAGGAGGGGTTAAGTAAAGTGAAAAGAGTAACACTAAATTTGTCGTCCAAAGTATCTTTAATTGAATCTAGCTTATTTCTTATTTATATAAATAATTTTGAAATATGAATGAATTTAACACTTTGTATTATAAGGCCCTATTGGGATCGGAGGATTTTTTAGGAAATTTGGAGGAATACTGTTCAAAAAGAAAAATTCCTATCCTTCCATTCGGATCAAATTGGGAGGCCACACGAATAATGGAGGAAAGTTTTCTTTCCTATCCAAATCACATGAAAACCAGAGGAAAAAAACAACCACCCATATCTCACCTTTTTCATCTTCCTTCACACTAATGTTGTAATCAGCTGCTAATCAGAGCCACTGACCTACGTCGGCGTTGGCGGGAGGCAACTGATGCAAATTGAGGCCGGCACTACGCGGAGCTCGCCGGCAACGAATCTTTGTCGGCGGCGGCGGTGCATGGAGGTCGCCGGCGGGAGGCGAGCCCGGTCACCGGTGAGGCGCGGCCACCGGCGGGAGGCAAGAGGCGAGGGCGGCGGCGACAAATCGCAGAGGCGATGGATCACAGCAGCGCGGCGCGGGAGGCTAGGGCCGGCAGTCAGGGCGTCACGGCGCAGGAGGTGAGGGCCGGCGGACGGAGGAAGCTGACGGCCGACGGGAGATAATTATCTTATCCGATGAGATAACCAGGGGAAAAAAATCATTGTTCCTTTGCTTTCCCTTAATCCGAATACACTGTGTTTCTATATTCATCTGTTTTACACTTTTATTCCTATCAATTTTTTTTCTATGTTACGTTTTTCCTGTCATATGATCCGAATAAGTCTTAAAAAGGAGAAATTCTTTAGCCCTGTATTACACTTTGTATTCTTTTTTATTCGGCACATAAGATATTTTACAGGCTTTCAAACCACTGTCGAGCTGAACCCTGACTCAAAACATTCGATCCAACCTCTATATCGAGATAAATCCCGCCCCGGCTAAAATATCGAGATAAATCCAGCTTGCAGAGTAGAATTACATGGTCAGAAATATCAGACGTACCAGTACATTCAGATAGAAAGATTATGTAGTACGTTTCTCCTTTATTAACCACACCTTTCTTTTTTAGCTTTTACAGCTGCAAATAAAATGCGAAACAATGAGGCGTTGTGTAATTTGTTCAGAATGCTTTTAATTCCCAGTGTCTCAACACATTTTCATTCATTCAGAAAATGCATGTCGTTAAGAGCACATATTGCTGGTAGGGTAGCAGTATAAGTATATAGGAGCAGAACAGATTAAGGATTGAAGTTATCACAATTCGCGGCGTCCAAAAGAAAAAAAGAGGAAGGTGGTCACAGCGCTGTAAACAATAATAACTGGATTAGGGACATCAGCATTGTGAGGATTACCACGGCACATCACATACAACAATTTTTTGGCCTCTGGACGGGACCCTACTCCGAAGAATACCCCCTGAGCGACGACCACCAAGACACCATCGCTTGAAACCTTACTGACAGTGGAGAATAGTTTGCTAAATCGGCTTACCGACTGCAGTACCTCGCTAGAGCACAGGCAACTTTCAGTCAACCAATCTGGAAAATGTTAGGCACTATCGAAATGCAATCGAAATGCAAGTTCTTCTCATGACTAATAATGCAAAATAGAGTCTAGACTTTGAACAAGAATAGATTGGAAAAAAGAGGTTGGCAAAACAAGAAAGTATACCCTTTATATCGAATAATTCACAAGACAGTTGTTCACCTCCGGGTAAACTATAGATTAACAAGAAGAATCTAAGAAGAAATTTAAAAATGGACCAACACATATCTTCAAATGGCGGAATGGAGTATCTGTCCCTCGGTGCATAACTAGTGCCTCTTTATCCTATTTGCGCCAAAACCCCAAGACTACCCCTCGAATTATCATCATTTTGGTCTCCTTGAAGATATGGTATTAGCAAATTTTTTTGTCATGTGGCCTCTAACCAGATTCTATTATCGAAAAAAAAAGAAGAAGCTAGAGCCTGAGCAGGGAGAGGGCGCATAAACTAGTAGAGTTCGGTATTTGAGGAGAGGTCACTTAATATTTTTATTTTACGGGATTGTCATGTTGAGAGATCCCATACATAATTATAAGCTTCCCCTTCTATATTAATACCAGAGGCAAAGCTTTTGCGCTCTCTTAAAAAATCACACTTGACGGTCGTTAATTTGCATGCTATGGCTTTATGAACTTCATAGGCTGATTGTGTTTCGTTCTATCTTCACCCCGTCTGACAGGTGCAACGAATTTAGAAAACATTAAGTAAGATGGAGAGGATACAATACAGCAATGCATATCAAGCAACAGCAATTAATGGCATTATGGATTGCAACCCTGGATTACATCAGCTTTGATTTACGTTTTACTCATTTCCTGTTTAGTTGACAATTTCAGGAAGCTAACACCTGGAGCGTCCATCCCATTTCCATCCCTTCCATTCCTACGTGCATTGTAAGAACAAAAAAAAAATCTTTTTTTTCTCGTGCTTAGAGTTGTCAGCCATGTCGTCATCGCCGGCGCCGGCGAAAAAAGAGATTAATGCCATCACCGCCTCCCCCTCCGCCGCCGCCGGAAACACGTTTCGCGTGCTCAACTCCGGCAGCAGCGCCGCCGCGAACGCTGCGGCGGCGGCGCCGTTTATCCTGTCTCCACGAGCGCCGCCGCCGCCGTTGCGTTCGCCGCAGTTGCGAGGCGTGGCCAACTACGGCGGATTTCCGGCCACCGGCGGCGCTTCGCCGGCATCGAGGACGCCGACGCCGCCGCACGTGATCCAGCAGCTGATGGTCCTCGCCGGATGGAGCAATCGGAGTCCGTGGATGCAGCCCATGTCGCCGCTCGCCTCGCCGTCGCCGCCGTCCTTGTTCCCCTCCCCCTCCTCCTCCGGTAGATTCTCCAGTCCACGTGGCACGCCGTCGCCGACGTTCGCTGCTTACCGAACACTTCCTCCGTCGCCGACGGTAGCTAGCAACGTCGCCGGCGCCAGAAGCAGCAACAACGCGCCGCTGTCGCCGGCCGGCGGTGTCCGCGCGATTAATGGTGGCGCGGTGGCGGCGCCGGTGCGTTTGGCTCCCGTTCTCGCCATGCCGAGCGCCGGCGCCGTCGCCGCCGGCGGAAAAGGGAAGGCGGCGGCGGCGAGCGGCCGCGGCCGTAAGCGCGCGCCGGCGAAGGCGAGCAATGATCCGGCGGCGGCGGGATCATCCGACAAGAAGCAGCCGAGGAAGAGGGCCAAGAACGCCGCCGCCGCTGCTGACGTCATCGTCGTCGACGATGACGTCACCCCGCCGGCCTCCTCCAACCCTGACACCGACCATCCCAACAACTCCGCCGCCGCCGCCGCCGCTTCCCCGGAGGCGACGACGCCGAGCAAGAGCAGAACAAAGCGGAACACCACCGCCGCCGCCTCGCCGTCCTCCGGCGTCGCCGGCAGGAAGAAGAAGAACGCCACTGCCACCGCCGCCGCAACCGCCACGCCGGCGGCGGCGGCGGCGGCGCCGGCGAAGAGGAAGTCAAAGAAGAAGCACACGGTGCTGACGTGGCTGATAGAATCCACCTTCCTGAAGGAGAGATCCAAGGTGTTCTACGTCACGCCGACCGCCGGCGAGAAGGTGATCACCGGCACGGTGACCAAATCCGGGATCCGATGCGGCTGCTGCAACAAAACCATCCCAATCTCCGAAATCGAATCCCACGCCGGGTGCGAGGAGAAGAAGAATTCGGCGGAATCGCAGCCATGGGAGAAGCTGCTGCTCATGTCAGGGAAGCCATTGTCGCAGTGCTTGCGAGAGGCGTGGGAGCACGAGAGGGTGATCGCCATGAGAGCTCAAGAAAAGGGAAAATTTTCCATGGAGCAAGAGGAGATGAGCTCGATTGCCAAGAAGAAGCAGATCGCCAAGACGAAGAAGATTATGACGCCTCTCCTCATCGACAGGGTCGCCGCTTCTTGTTCTTCTTCTCCGGCGAGGAAGAACGTCGCCGGCGGCAAGGACGGCAGCGATGATGCTTGCGGCGTCTGCGCCGACGGCGGCCAGCTGATCTGCTGCGACACGTGTCCATCCACGTTCCACCCCGATTGCCTTTCCATCCATCAGGTTCATTCATCAAATACACTCTGAATTCTGAACATTTTTCAGACAGCAACTGTGATTTGGTTTTCTGAATGTTCAGACAGTTCAGTTCATGATCATTGATCAGTTCGCTTCATGTTTTCAGGTTCCAGAGGGCTCATGGAACTGCCATTTCTGCCGGTGTGTGATCTGCATGGCGAATGATGTTCATGGTTTGTCTACATGCCAACACTGTACACGAAAGTGTAAGTGATCTTATCGTACATTTCACTTCTCTTTGGCAACTGATCGAGCTTCTGTTCTGTTCATGAACAGTAACTTATGAGTTGCAACAACTTAATCTGCAGATCATCAGTACTGCCGTCCTTTGCAAAGCCCTGGGTATGAGATCGGCCCGTACTGCACCGAAACCTGCAAGAAGGTGAAAATTATATACTACATTGTGGACCAGCAATAGTCGAAACTAGTCGGGTTTCCCGCGCAATTGCATGGGCTGAATTATTAATTTCTTAATTTAGAATTGTATTTTCTACGTAACTCTTATGTTTATTTATTTATGGAAGCACAATTTATTTTTCTCACGTAATTGTCGAAGTTTTCGAATTTAAATTAAATTAATTTACGCTGCTATAATTTTGACCTATCATATTGACCTAGTCCTTGAGAGTAAATGCAATGTCCTTTTTAGCTCCGCTTTAATATCATGGTACGTAAATTCCAAGTTACCGTATTTCTATGCATTATGTCGGTGCTTGTTTCCCTCGGACGTTACTTCCATGAGACGTGGTGGCTGACATGTGGGCTCCTGGGTGGTGGGACCCACATGTCAGCCAGCAGTAACGTCAGGGAATCCCATTCCTAATGGAGTTAGCACAGATATTATTTTCCAGAACTTTGCTCCCATGCAACTTACTTGTTCTTATTCTGAAACTTTCTTCAGATGTCCTCTCAATTATCAGATATGATAGGAGACATGAACCATACTGAAGATGGTTTTTCTTGGACCCTCCTGAAGATTCAGAAGGATGAGTTAATTACTTCTGAGGACATGCTAGTAGTTCTTGAGTGCAATGTGAAGCTTGCAGTAGCTCATGGTGTGCTTAACGAGTGCTTTAATCCTGTGCAAGATCGAAGGACTAAGATTGATATGCTCCACCAAGCTGTCTACAGTCTAAGGTATGTCCTGCCAGGCATAAAAGTACTTATTCTGACTTCAGGACTCAAAAGTGTTTCTGCGTTTCACTTTGAACTATTTCCACATCATCAAACCCTGACATCTCAGTGTCATACATTTAGAAATTTCATATGATTTAGTACTAAGCATCATTTTATTTCTGAAAATTTATGCAAGAGAATAAGATTTTTTTTAAAAGAGAATGAGAAATAAGACAAAAACTTCAGGAAAATGTGTCATTTTTTTTAGATAATGGATTATACTAAACCCGGCATCTACACCTTGTGAGGGAAATGTGAGTCATGAATGTACATTGTTGCACAACTTTCATATGCTAGTCATTCAACACTTTTGTGCTTCAACAGATCAGAGTTTAAACGAGTAAGCTTTGAGGGATTCTACACCATGGTGCTTGAGAAGGATGGAGAAATCATTTCAGTAGCCTTGCTGAGGTTTGGATTTATTTTTTCTCTTGTAAATATCATTCTCTTTGTGACAGTTCCTGTCCTTAGTGTCTCTCTCTGATTACTTAGACTAGATTACTTCAGTCAATGTCAGGCTGTCAGTAGACTACATGATTGGCTATTTGGCTTCACTTGATTGCACCATTATACAATTTGCTCGGAATTTCAGATGCTCGAATGACATGATAACAATGTTTTGCTATATTAATCTAGCTGGCATAATCTTGGTGCTACCCAGCTATAATAGTTTTTCTGCACCCTTTTTCAGCTGAAAAGGAAACATAACTTATGTGCTGCCCTGTTTCTCTGTTACAGGTTCCATGGCAGGAAACTGGCTGAGATGCCTTTTGCAGGCACGCTGCCAGCTTACCAGAAACAAGGAATGATGCGTCGCCTTGTCAAAGCTGTAGAACAGGTGCATAATAACCTACTAATCCTCCATCTACTTATCATTTACTAGTACTACTCAGTTATCTTTTCTGGAAAAAGAGTTTAAAGAAATTCAGAGATTCAGTAATTTGTTGCAGTCAGTAACTTGTCAGACTCATACAGTTTATACTTTTCTGTATATTGACAGGTGTTGGCGTCATTGAAAGTGGAAAATCTAGTGATCCCAGCAGTGGCTGATCTAGTGGAAACCTGGAAGAAATCATTCTCCTTCAAGCCAATACAAGCAGAGATCAGAGAAGAAGCCAAGAAACTGAGCTTGGTCGCCATCACCGGGACAACTCTGCTGCAGAAACCAATCGCCACACATCAACAACATCAGCAGCAGCAGCATGAGCAGAAGCCATTGCCGTCGCAGCAGCAAGGCAGCATTAACAGAAAAGGCAAGAAGCACGCGTCTGCTGCTCCGGCGATGGTCATCGCCGGCGGCAGCAAGATGAAGGAGGAGGAGCAGATGACGACGGCGACGGCGGCTCGCCTGACCGACGACGAGATGGCGTTCTTGGAGATGGTACCCTTGTGCAGCTTCACCGAATTCTTGACCGGATCAGGCGTCTACTCGCCGCGTCTCTGCAACAATGGCGGCAACATGGTCTCTTCAGTTCTTGATTTCCGCAGCAAGAATTGATGATAGTGTGATCATGCGAGATGGCTAACTTGGTTGGTTGCTTTGCCTGCGACTCATTCGTTTTTTTTTTTGTTTTTTTTTTTGATAAACTTGAAGTATTTGTGGCAACTTTGTTTCTGCTAGAGAGAAATAGTACTCTCATCTCGTCATCTGTACTGGGGATTATTAGTTTTTTTTTTTTGGCATGACTGAGACTAAATGTGGAGCTAGCAAGCTGCACTTGGTCACATTCGCACATCCTGTGTGTCACAGTCAATGGTTGATGATTATTTTTAGCTAGTATTACTGAGTAATACACTGATGCTTGCACTCGAGATCCAGCAGCCAGCTCCTGTGCTAAGTTTTCCATAGTAGATCAACAAATGTAGTCTAATATAATTAATTATGGTTTTCATATATATAGGGGTTTATCACTTCTCTTTTGAGATAGTAGTAATTGCTACACATATGTGTGTGAATTTTTTTGTTAAAAATAGATGATTTTTTGGTCGTGGTTTACAAGAGTTTTCATGAAAGTTGGGTTTCACTGTATATTTTACTCAGGCTACAAAACAATGCCAGGTAGGTACGACTACTTAGTTAGTATAACGCTCTCAGGACATCAATTTTAAGTACTGATGTATCAGTGTACAACATTTTGCACACTCGCCAGACATTCCCTGCGCGATTTGCAGTATTAATAGGTGACTCGTGAAGGAGACGGTGATAGATCAAGGTGAGTAGCTTTCAACAAAAGCACCCATTTAGAAATGGTCTAGTGGAAAAATTCTATGTCGTATGACTGGGAGTAGATTGCCATCGCAACCTTTCGATTAACAATTACTCCCAACCTCAGATGCATGCAACCGGCAACGGAGATGGAGGGGCTTGACTTGGGAATTTTAGTTCATTACACGACATCTAAATGGTTAACAAGATTTGTTTTTAAAAACAAATTAACATGAGAGAAACGTCTAGGGGTCTTCTGGGTAGCACCACAAGTGGTGGGCTAGCCAGCCTGGGTTTGAAGCCATACTCCTCCTTAATTAAAAAATAAATCTAGTCCGTCCTAAATTGGTCCTTTCTTTTTTTAAAATAACATGGAATGAAAATTGCTCTGTTGAGGATGGAAGATGACTTAGAATATGTAACGGAGAAAATATTAAACTCTAGCCAGTATATGTGTATACTCTAGCTAGGATCCTCTAACATGAAGTCAGAGAATCATTACCACTTGCATGTAAGTCTCACAGGTCATGAACCCACATGTTAGTGAGAAGTCACACCACTTCCTTACGTCAGAGGATCTTAATCGTATACTTAGATATGTTTAATTTGAACTTGCATAATTGTGTAGTGATGTATTACATATTGGTCCATCTTGCCTAATGGATGACATATCTTCAACTTTCAAAAATTGCAATGACATGGATCAACATAGCTTTTTTTAAAAAAAGTTTAATCATCATTTGGTTGTCATGCACGCATATATGCATCTTCAACAACTAGTGTGAGTTTTTGTCGAAAAAAAAAACAGTGTGAGCTAGCTAGCAATAGCATACGATTAGCTCTGAATTACCCATCTTGTTCGTGCGTCAAGTAATCAACCATCAAGCACTAACAACTACACTAAGTACTAGTACTAACTGCACTGTACCTGTGTACCATGCAACCTGGCCAAAATACGAAAAAAAAAAACCTTGTGAACATAACCAAAAACTAACTCAAAAAGGAGAGAGACAACGCTTCACGCGGTGGCCTCCGGCGCCGGCGAGTGGTCCTCCCCGCTGCCGATTCGGAGCGGCGAGTCCGGCGGCGTGTAGAACGGCGTCTCGGGCTCGTCCTCCTCCTCCTCCTCGCTCTCGCCGCCGGACTCCTCGTCGATCGTGTAGAGCGCGCGCGATGCGGCGGTGGGCCCGAACCACCGCTCCCTCCACGTGTCCACCTCCTCCTCCCCTTCACCCTGCGTATCAGCGGCGGCGGAGGAGGAATCGGCAGCCGGCTCCACGCGGGTGCGGCGGTGGCGGCGGGAGCAGATGAGGAGCAGGAAGCGGCGTAGCGCTTGCCGGAGCGCGCCACCGCGGCGGCGGCGGCGAGGCTTCTGCTTCTTAATCGGACAAATCCGGAGCGGGAGCTCGGAGACGACGACGACGGCTGGCGGCGGCGCCACGACGACCGACGACGTCGATTGCTGCTGCTGCTGCTGATTGTTAGTCGCCGCTGCTCGGCGGTGGCGGCGCCAGAGCAGGAGGAGCGACGCCGCGAGGACGCCGGCGGCGGCGACCGCCGCGGCGAGCTCGACGGCAACCACGCGTCTCATGGCGGTGGCTAGCTAGCTTAGTAGCCGACCAATTTCTCCTCCAATCCTCTCCTGCTAATTAGCTTTGGTTTGCTCTTCTCGAAATGGATTGTGTTTCGCGCGGGAAGATGAAATGGATTGTGTTTTGGATTACGATTATATGGAGAAGGAAATGGCGACGAGCAAAGAGAATTTTTGTCCTTTTTTTTTGTGCTTTGGTTCTTGTTCTGTCACTCAACTGGACTTTAACGTTGGAGCTGGCTTTTCTAAGCTTTAAGTCGAATATTTTCCGGCGATGTTGGGGCGAGACACAGGAGGGGTATTTCAGGGATTTCTTTTGACTTGGGTAATCACTGTGGGCCCAGTTGCCAGAGAGTCATATAGTTAGCATCCGGTTCAGTTCTTCTCCAGCTGAAAAGATCAGTGCAACACGCATGAATCTGAAAGGCACAAAGAGCTGTTTTGGTTTGTAATGACAAGCTAATTCTGTACACTGCGCATTTCAGTATCCATATGAGACACATCTAAGAAAACAAAAATGGCACCTTAAATGAAACATCGTAATCTATCCATGGCAGTTGATTACTACTCCTGCTGTATACTCGGTCAGTATGCAATAGCCAGGAGGTCAGGGAACTAATAAAGCTACTACTAACCAGTAATTCTGCTGCATATGGATCATTGCAGAAGGAACAACAGCACATTGCACAAAACACTTTAAGCCTTTTGGCTCTTTTACTACTACGACTAAGACCTCTTTAGGCTTTAGCGAAAATAATTTACAGCGGGATCAAAGTAAAAGCAGGCAGCTGAAGAGAGCTGCCTTTAGCTCGATTGGATCTCGTCGACGTCGTCGGTGCCGACGGCAAATTCAGGTGCAGGCAGGCTACAGCTACAGCTTCCCTGGAAGAAACCAATGCAGACATGCTTTCACTCACACGGTAATAACAGCATTTTGTGCATACAACGATAGAAGTCCCTCCGTCCAAAAATATAGTAATTTCTGTTAAGTATATGATAGTAAGAGATGTATTAGAATAGGAGAGTATCTTCTATATATACCGCCCCTTAAGACTCAATACAACAAGTCCAATATTTCCGCAATATCTATCTTCACCTATTATTCTATAATTTTGATTCAGATATATACATGACACATCCCATTATAGCAAAATTAGACAAATATTCAATTTCATCATAATAGAATATACCACAAATGCTTATATTCGTGAACGAATAGAGTGGTACATTCAATAACATAATGCAAACAGATAATGATATTTTATATACAACAACAGGATACAACGTGGTACTAAATTCATAGCACCTGAGGTCCTGGGTTCGATTCTCCATGGGAGCGAATTTTTCAGGATTTAACGGCTTTGTGCTTTCAGTGGTAAGCGACGTACCCATCGATAACGAGGCGCCCGTGGTGACTTCGTTAATCTCAAGAATCTGCTGGCCCAGTCTTCGGAGATGCTCAGAGAGGTAGGGTTTATGTGCGTGTGTTCATAGGGGTGAATGTGCGTACGTTGTGAGTGTCTGCGTTGTACTGTGTAATTCTAAAAAAAACCATTAACAGAATGCAAACACTAATAATACAATCATACTTTTATAAACTTTATAAACACTGATGATACAATATATTGATATGAGACCAAAAAAAAGAAAGCCAAAACTGTCACACACACACATATATTACAACTTTATAGCCTTTATTTAGTCTTTACATGCAGCCCAATAATGAACCAATTACACGAAGGAGCTAGTCTAGCTATGGGGGTCCTTGCCGCAGCCCATGAGGGCGTGGGTGAGAAGCATGGCGCCACGGCGGCTCACCTCCGCCAATCTGCCCACCGCCGGGAAGCTCACGGTGTCCCTGCTCTTGAGAGGCTTCTTGTCCCACCAGTCTTGGTGCTTCACTACCTTGCCGTCCTCAACGTTGAGCGTGATCAGCGACGTCAGGTCGATTCCCCTGCCCAGGAACTTGTAGTGTTGCTTGTTGTCGATCAGTATCTGACGAAGCAATCAAGTTAGAATTCCTCTGTTTGGGAATGAACATGGTATAATCAATACGCAGATTATTGACCGTGTGTAGTTTAAGAGATTAGTTACCTCCAGTTTTCCTGGTGCGGTTTCGTTTTCTTGAATTGTGTATTCCACGATCTTGGATTCGCCAAAAACCTGACGATGATTTTTTGCAGGCATACAGTACTTACTACTGAGTATTTCCATTATCTTAAAAAAAGTACTACTAGTAGTATTGATCATCCTGTTTGAATTTGTGTAAACAAGTTTGTTTTGGAGAATATAAAATTTGAAACAAGGTGTGCAGGTGGAAGCGAAGAGACGCATGTACCTTGGGGAGTGTGTAAAAGGCCGATTTGATCTGCTTCACTCTGGAATTAAAATGAAAACCAGTAACCCTTATCGATGGATGCTACTGACGAAACAACAACAACAGGTTGTGTGCATACATACCCATGAGCTCTCATAAGCGGGTCCTCGAATGTGGCATTCGCCGCGTAAATCTCAAAGTCCCGAGCGGTCGCGCACGATCCGTATCTGCACTCGCACACCGTGTAGGTTCAATTTTCGCCAAATCAAATCAAACAGAGCAGAGCAGATGCGACGTACATGTTGAGGAGATGCGGCATGATTCGCTGGGATACGGCGCCGCCGCCGCCAGCCGCCGCCTTCTCGTGCGATCCCCCTTCCTCCATGCCTCCTCCTCCTCCTGTCCCTTTAGCCGCCGTCGACGAGGAAGATCTCGCGTGGATGACGAGCAGCGCGGCCGCCGCGGACGATGGAAGCAGCAGCAGTCGCGCTCGCGCTGTGGCGGCGGCGGCGGAGATGAAGATGGAGCAGGCGGCCGGGAGGAGCGGCGGCGGCGGCGACGGTGGCATTCAAAGGGCAAAGAGTTGAACCGTGGTTGACCAGCGAGTCGATCGGTGGAGTTGAAATGTTGAATTGAATTGAAGGATGCGCGGCGGAGGGCGGCGCTACGTCGGCCGGAGAATCTCGTGGCCCTAATTATTTCTGTTCTTTTTGGGCTTCACCTATGGCCCAACACACTGAGATGGGATTTCGATCTTGTTTTATATGGGCCTCATTCTCGCTTATCCCGTTTAGAATGCAGGCCCATGGTGGGCCTAATACTCGTGTCCTTGCGGCGGAGATCCCCTTAGCGGAGTCCTCTGATGGCGAGTAGCGCCGCCGCCGCCGCCGGCAGGAGTAGCCGCGCGGCACCCTCTCGCTCACCCAGCTGCCACCGCCACTCCCACACGCGCGCTCACCTCACCACGGATGGCCAGATCTGTCGGCGTAGGCGCGTGCGTAGCAGCGATCGCTGATCGGCGAGACGCAGCGATGGAAGGCCGCGCCGCGCTTGCAGCAGGCATGAGCTGCGGCAGAGGCGAGCTGGCGTCGACTACGACGGCAAGCCTCCGGGGGCATTGGATGAGGTGAGGCACGGATTTTCCTCATTCTCCATTGTACTGTGTGTTCATCTCCCCTGTCATCATCATCCTTACTCCAGTCTCCGGTTGACATCCTTCATGATTTGTTTTTCTCCGGATCTCCAATCGATCAGGATTGAGTGCCCTAACCTGGAACTGGAACAAATTGCACGTTAATTTTGCCTCTGTTACTTATGAACACATCACAGACATTCTCGGTCGGTCATTAGCTTGGCCTATTTAATTGTTGGGGGAAGTTGTTGTACTACATAAGACATCCTTTTCTGTAGAGACCTTTGATTCATTACAAAAATAACACTCCTATTTACAGGCTAAGTTGTTGCACGTCAGACATCCTTTTCTCCTAGTACTGGTGATTGGCGATTCTTGATAAATGCAGAATGCACTTCCATGTGTGATTTTTCATATCATAGTGTGCAGATGCCTAGATGCTGCTAGAGGCTACTCACAATGGGAGATCCTCATTCTCATCTTATATGATGCCACATAAAAAATTTGATGGCATGGCAAAGCTTTAAATACGATAGAGGTTAAACAAGTTTCATCTAGAGGGACATGCAAATTTAGTCAAACTCACCAAAATTGCCCCCTCTTTCCAAGTTGGTTGATGACTTCAGATATGTAGGGCATGTATATGGTGTCAAGTTTGGGGCAGAATAATATGAAAAGACTCTTGTTAGAGGTCGAGTTTGGGTGGATATGGTGTAGGCAAGTGAGATGCATATGTGTAGTAAACTAATTGGTGGCTCTCCTTTCTGGGAACTTTGGCTTTGTTTGCAGTTTGCATCCTCGTCCCTCCACACCTGTGATAGGGCCAACACCTAACTCTTTCTCTATTTATCTATTCAGTTGCTATTTTTCATATCAACTGATAGCGCGAACTCTGAAAATACTATTTAGATGCTGATATGTCACATGTCATGCAAGCTTACAAGGAGTGGCATGTGAATTCTAGGTTACCATTTGCCCCATCTGCTCAGTTGGTTCAATACCCCAGGGCACATATTTTATGCATCAAATATGCAGCAAATTGACTTAATTTATTAAGACTTGAGAGTAATAACAAAACAGACTCATCACAGAGCCATGGGCATGGTGTAGTTAAGCGAGATGCTCATGGGTAATAATAAAAAATTGGTGGGTCTGTATTGGGAGGGTTTGATTTGTTTGCCTAGTCATTTGACATCTACTTCTACCTTTTTTTACAAGGCATATCAACTGATCACAAATATTATTATTGATATGCCTAGCATGAGATGTTGGAACCAGATTAGTAGTAGTATGTTAATACAGGTATGGGTCTATGATTATCAATCCCTAATCACCCCACCCACCCACTCACCCACACAAAGCTGAACTCTGAACCTCTGGAGCTATTTTTTGACCAGGACCAACTCATCAGGAAGCACCCGTGTGTTGTCTAGGCAGATCCATCTAGGTGCCACCACAAGCTGATTGTCCCAACGCCATTCGTCTTTCGCTAGCTTCCCTCTATCGTCCTGCATCGTAATCTTGTGCTTCATGTATGCAAGCCATCCTCTGTGTTATGCATTCAATTCTTACATATGGACACAACACAATATGCAGATCTGCTAGCTGCTAATGTTGTTTGGTTGTATGAAATGTTGTTACTGCAGACAATATTTTGAGGAGCGGAGGAATGGAAGTTCGAGGGCTATTGAAGCTGTGGAACGAATGGGGGATGCAAATCCTGGTCCTTGTGAGCTTTTTGCTGCAAGTATTCCTCCTCACCTTTGGAGGGATGCGCCGGCGTAGCTCCTCCGCGGTGCTGAGGGTTTCCCTCTGGCTGGCCTACCTGCTGGCCGACTCAACAGCGATATACACTCTCGGCCACCTATCTGTGGTTAGCGGGTCACACAAACACAAGCTGGTGGCATTCTGGGCGCCTTTCCTCCTCCTTCATCTCGGGGGCCCAGAAAACATCACCGCCTATGCGCTTGAAGACAACAGTCTCTGGCTGCGCCACCTCCAAACTCTTGCTGTGCAGGTCCTAGGAGCTGCCTATGTCATGTACAGGTACATGGCCAGCAGTGGGACCTTGCTCTTGCTGGCTTCCATCTGCATGTTTGCTGCCGGTCTTCTCAAGTATGGTGAGAGAATATTGGCACTCAAGCGTGGCAACATCAGTAGCATCCGCACCAACATTAATGTCATTCATTACGCCAAGAACCCTTGTGATTATCTGTTGCAGGATACAAGTGAAGAGAGAATTCTGCGTATAGCTCACTCTCATCTCACTATCTGCAAGGGTCTTCTCACCAACTACTGGATCGTGCATCCAAAAATAGAACAATGTCCTATAAATGTTGCGATGAACATATATAAGTTGATTGAGATGGAGCTGTCTCTGATGTATGACATCCTGTACACCAAGGCAGCGGTCATCCACACATGGTATGGCTTCTGCTTACATTTCATTTCGCTGCTTGGCACTGCAAGTGCGTTCTTGTTATTTCAACTCAGTATAAGTAGTAGACATGGGTACAACATTACAGATGTGGTTATCAGCTATGTTCTACTGGTTGGGGCCTTGGTCCTAGAGGCCATATCATTGTGGAGATCTGTAGTTTCCAGCTGGACATGTGAATTCTTGCAAAGGGGATGGGCATGGGATTCGGTTCTCTTCACTTCCCTTCGCCATCTTAGCGAGCCGGCAGGCAAGAGACTGTGGAAGGGCTCCATTGGGCAGTACAACTTCTTCCACCTCTGCATCCACAAGCGTGACACAAGAAATGAGCTAGGGGGCAGACTGGCGATAACGATGAGGCTCGAATACTGGTGGAACAAGCTACACTGCTCAGGTACTTTCTCAGGCACTGACTCTTTCTCGGTGCATGATCTCAAGAACTTGGTGCTGCAAGCATTGCCGGAAAACTCCAAAGATATGTACTTCAAGTCAAGAGGCAGGTTTATACTGAAAGAGCAGATGGTATACAAGGACTTGGCTCGCTGGAGTGTTAACATTGAATTCGACGAGAGCATCTTTGTTTGGCACATTGCAACCGAGGTGTACATCAGTCAATCCAAGCACGCTGAAGCTGAACATGACCAAGAAAAGCTTATTGAGGCTGCCAAGGTGATGTCCAATTACATGATGTTCTTGCTGGCGGTAAAACCTGACATGCTGCCTGGCCGTATGGATGAGGACACATTTATCAGGGAATCCAACAAACGCGATGTGGATTCGACCGTTTCATCTCTCGACGTTCCCAGTGGCTCCAGGATGCAACAAAGGGAGGAGAAGCTTGCACAGGAGTTCTTTGATATGTATCATACGCATCCAAAGGTACAATATATGGTCAATTTCATTTTGAATTTGTTACATTAAACCGGCCTGCAAACAGGGTACTTCCTCCTCCAAAGAAAAGAATTATATCTGGACTGTGATTTGACACATCCTAGTCGAATATGGACATAACATAACCACTGGTCTTCTCTGTTTCAGGGCGACGATAAGTCTTATCGCAGTCCAGATGTTGAGCGAGGGGTGTTGCTCGCCAAAGAACTTATCGACCTGGGTAGACATGATACGCTGGAGCTCATCTTGGGAGTGTGGGTAGAGATGGTGCTGTATGCTGCACAGCAGTGCCGACTGGATTCACATGCCAGGCAGCTCAGTAATGGCGGCGAGTTCATGACCATCGTTTGGCTTCTGGCACACCACTTCATGCCCTATGACACCGTTGACATTGCTATACCAAAAATTGAAGATTAGCCACACGCCAGTCCAATGGCTAAGTCAGTTTTAAATTTGTCTAAAAAAGATTTTGTTGGTGAGGCAGGCCGATTTGATCTGCTTCACCCTGGAAGGCTGGAATTGGTGTAAACAAGATGCATGTACTGTTGTTCTGCTTCAAACAGAAGAACAGATAATTAATCCTGACTGATGGAAGCTACTGACGAAATTAACAGATTGTACGTGTAAATGGACCAGTTTCACTTTTTTTTTTTCTAAAAAAATAAGTGGGAGAAGAAAATTTGCCAGGGTAAGTAGGCTTCATTTATGGCCCAACAGATGAAGAGATGGGTTTTCGGTAGTGGGCCCTTTTATGAGCCTTGTTTATATGGGCCTCATTATCGTTAAAAATACTGGCTCGCCCAAGGGAGATTGGTTTGGATTTCGGCCTGCCAAACATTAGCAGCCTAGCAGGCTTGGGTTGGAGCAAATAATTGGCTGGTTGTCAATAGATTTCTCTATGCCGCTTTGATTACGTTTTTTTTTGGTTTGTTGGTACCCTCAGCGCCCAACAAATACCAACAACACGTTCCAGTCAATCATATGATCTGGCAATAAATATTTGCAAATCACGATTTAAAAATCCATTCTCGTGATCACGCACGAGTAGCGTCAGTAGCCAAGATATGTGGCTACCTTACCTACGTCTGATGAGATGCAAAACATGATTAGTGCCATATCGTACAATCTTTTGTGCAAAATAAACATGCGAACCAGCTTTACAAAACCTCAACCGTCTCACAGCCACCGGTCCATCGATCGGATTATAATCGATTCGCTAACATCTGTACGGCGATTGACAGTTTGTCCAAGACGCACAAAATTGGCACAACAAAATAACATGTGGTAGTGCTCCTTTCAAAAAAAAAAAAAACTTGTTTCCACTATGCCCGGCACGGGTATGTATGTCCAGACGTGCACGTATCTATCTCCAATTGCATGCCTCCTTTGCTAATGTACTCTTACTATCGACTATTGTTATAGGTTTAAACCAGACAATTAAGTTGACGAGTCATCATCGGTTTGTAGCAATAAGATTATCACAGTACTGCATAGAAGATATACAATCCCATCTAGAAAAAGATTAATCCAAATCCAAACTCAAACCCAAAGTTAAGCTGGGGATTTATACGGCCGGGCCGTCGATCAGGTGGAGTAAACAAGACACGCAACTCTCTCTGAGACCACGTGCCACAAGCATCACAGAACGAGAGGCACACGAGAAAAACAAAAAAAACAAAACAAAAACAAAAAGGAAGAGAGTTTTATAGCGTGGTGGGAGTGGGAAGGGAAGACGAGAGACCACGACCACGACGGACGGAGACCCGATTCGTTCACACCTCCTCCGCCCCACCGCTCTTCCTCCTCCTCTCCTCGTCGTCGCCGTCTCCACTTCTCTTATTTTTTTTTATCCACCCCTCTTCTCTACAATTTCTTTTTTGCTTTTTTCTCCCTAGTTCTTACCTCTCTCGTCTCGTCTCAATCTCGCCGCCTTCATCTCGACCCCATCCCTTCCTTGCCGCTTGGCGGCGGCGGCGATCCCCGATCGGGCGACTCCGGTGAGACCGAGGTGAGCGTCGCTCCTCCTCTAACTCCTCTTCCTCCCTTCTCGAGGCTCGATCGATTTGGGCGCGTCTCGAATGTCTCGTTTGCTTGTGTCGTGCGGGTTCGGGCGGGCGCTAGTACTATTACTCTGGTTGGGTTCGCGCGCATAGATTGCTTGATTGATTGCTATGTGATCACTGCGGTTTCTGTTGAGTTTAGGGAGGATGGGAATTTTTGTTACTGACATCGATGGAGCTTGTCGCGCCGTCGCCATTGCTGTGCTGCAACTTAATCAGTTTGCAGGTTTCTGCTATGTTGCGTCAGTCGGTTCAGTTCATCCAGTAGGGCGTGGGGGCAGGGTGTGGTGTAGTAGTAGCTCACTTATTTTGTATTACTTGGGTGGGTGATGAACTCTGGTGGATTGAATTTACTGGAGCAATCTGATTCACCGCAGCAATTTGACAAGGGAACTGTAACATTAAGGCTCTGTAACTATCTACTGCTGCAACACAATCCTAGGTGGCTCCCGCAGTGCCCAGCCCAGGTGGTCCAATGACTTGTACAGTAGGATAGATGCTGCTCGTGTGCACAATTAGTGGGGTGTGGAGGGCCACAAAACACCTCTTGTTAATTGCTGCAGCTGTTGCATATGCTCTACTTCAAACAGCTAGTATGATTTTGCTAGGGCCATGTTTTGTTAATACTGATAGGGAGTTGTTCCAATGGGTAAATCTGAATGTCCACACACAAAATTCCACCTATGTTTCATTTAGCTTCTTTATTTATGAGATTTATACCTAGGTGACATTGACTGCCACATTAAGTTGGCTACAATTTGGTAGGGAGTATATATATTTTTTCTTCAATCAGTCAGTCAGGGAAATTCAGGTCGCCATTTTTTTTTTTGAATTTTCTCCAGTAAATTAGTTCATGATAGAGAGCATATTGCTCATATCTCAACCAAGTGCTAACCGCAGGCAGATAGGAATCATCTAATTTTATTTTGTGGCATCTGCATAACATATTACTAATTCCCTCCTCTGTGTTTGCCTGGTAGCTTTGCCGGCTACTGTTTGATCCATCTTGCTTGTCAAATTTCCTCTATTTTAACAACACTTCGCTATGCATTCTGTTAGTGGGCAATTATATGATGTATATTTATCTGCTGAATCTTAACAGGTTGAAATCAAGACATTGATGCTGTATCGTTACAGAGGCACTCTTAATATTCAATATTTCCTTAAAGACGAATAGTTATATTTTGGTCTCTGCTTAGCAACAATGCCATCCCTTCAGTTATTGCAACTAACAGAGCACGGACGGAACCTTTTGTCTTCGAGAAGGTTTGCTGTTTTAACATTGTCTTTCTAAATTTTAGTATGAGCCAATCATTTAGTTCTTATCTCATGTTTCTTCTTCTTTACAATATCAACAGGAGAACTCTTGCAGTTGTTTCTGGTGCATTACTTGCCGGTGGAACTTTAGCATATGTTCAGTCAGGTCGACGCCAAAAACGTCAGGAAGAGAACTCTCATAATGATGCAAATGCACAGACCAATAATACTCGGAGCATTTGTCAGAATGGTGTTGATGGTAAATTGGGAAAAACAAGGAAAAAGAAAAACGGGTTGAAATCCTTACATTTTCTGGCAGCTATTTTGCTTAAAAAGCTTGGCCCAAATGGAGCAAATTATCTTCTCGGCCTGATGATAACAGCTGTGAGTTCAGCGCTTCTCTTCAGTGCACATGTTTCGTTTTACATTCTGATAATATTGGTCTGAATTCAATAGCTTGTATGGCCATCTAGGCTCTACACCTTATATGGGCATATTACTCAATAGGCTAAGCATATTGTGCTTGTTATCTACTTTCCAAGTATATGTCTGCATTTTATGCTAGAGGTTAACATGTTACTTGTTGCTGACCTGGTTCCTCATTAGTTATGATGTGTTGTAATTAAATTCTTTATCATTGAGCTTATTGCATACCATGATAAGAAGTTCCATTCCAGGCTTGTCTGACTACATGTAAAAATTTATAAAGAGCTTGACTTTTCACATCTGTTTAATGACTAAATCCTTTTCCTGCAGGTGTTACGAACTGCTGTTGGCCACAGATTAGCAAAAGTTCAGGGGTATCTATTCAGAGCCACATTTCTTCGCCGTGTTCCAACCTTTACACGCCTGATTACCGAAAATCTTCTTTTATGCCTCCTGCAGTCCACAATATATCAGACCTCCAAGTACTTGAAAGGGTCCTTGGGTTTGCACTTCAAGAAGATTTTGACAGATCTTGTCCATGCTGATTACTTTGAGGTATGTTGGCTTATAAAGTTGAAATCTTTATTCTTTTGCATCTTAAAATTTTACATGATTGCACTTATTGTTTATTATATTTCTTTGTTCACCTATATAATGTAAGATACTTGATACCTTCCAATCTTGCAGTGAACTGATGTAGGAGTAGTTATTTTGGTAGGGTTTGTTGATGATACCATAATTGGTGAATAGTGAGAGAAAATACTTGCTACAAATAGAGCAACTGAAAAGCTACTTTATTCCTGATTATAGAAAAACAATAACGCAATTAAAATCTTAAATCCAAAGGAGGGTATTTAGTTAACTCAAGTCAGTTAAACACCGTAGACTGAAGTCACTCCTGTTGCTGAAATATACAAGGAAAGCAAATTAGTGTTTCATCTTGTAAGAATTTTTGTTTTATCTGTATGAATACAAATTTTGCCCTTCTTTTGTAGTGAACTTTTTTGTACATTAAGTTGGGTTTGCACCTACTGTATAATTGTTTAGAGTCAAGTTGATAGTGAAAGCTATTCACTGTCACATTGGGAGGTTCTAGTTGTTTGACTTTGATTTTGTGTATGCAGTAGCTTTCATGACCACATGCTGTTCTTCATGTGAAATGTAGATCACTTAGTTAGCTCCTCTAATAATTCATTTTGTGTACACAATAGTTTGGTCATTTGCTTGAACTATTCCTGTTTTGAACTATATATTTAGCATAACATGCGAATGGTTTATTTCCACTTCTGTGTTCAGAACATGGTTTACTACAAAATCTCGCATGTAGATCACCGGATCTCAAATCCAGAACAAAGGATTGCTAGTGATATTCCTAAGTTCTGCTCAGAACTAAGTGGACTCGTTCAGGATGATCTGACTGCAGTTGCAGATGGATTAATATACATCTGGCGCCTCTGCTCTTATGCAAGTCCAAAATATGTTATCTGGATTCTGGTAATCACCTCCCCCCTCTCCTTTATGCTCGTGCTCGCACCCACCCACCCTACAATATTACAGAGTAAAGGGCTGTACGGTGTTACCCTTTACTGCCTTAACATTTGTGCAATTACTTTCAGGCGTATGTACTTGGTGCTGGAGGTGCAATTAGAAAATTTTCTCCTTCTTTTGGAAAATTAAAATCCATGGAACAACAGCTAGAAGGGGAATATCGGCAGGTTCATTCTCGTTTGAGAACCCATGCTGAGAGTGTGGCGTTTTATGGTGGTGAGAACAGAGAAGCATCGCACATTATGCAACGGTTTCAGGCTCTTGTGGGGCACTTGAATGTTGTTATTCATGAGAACTGGTGGTTTGGCATGATTCAAGATTTTCTTCTGAAGTATCTTGGTGCCACCGTTGGAGTAATCTTGATCATTGAACCTTTCTTTGCTGGAAACCTTAAACCTGATTCATCTACTTTAGGACGGGCAGAGATGTTAAGCAATCTTCGATATCATACTAGCGTCATAATATCATTATTTCAGTCTCTTGGAACCCTTTCTATCAGTTCAAGACGCTTGAATCTTCTCAGGTGAATGCCCTGTCCCTTGTGTGAAATGTTTGCACTGTTGCATTTGATAATTTCTATGATGTCATATGAAACAAATTCCCTTGATTTAACCTTTACATAACCTCAGGTGCATGTATTGTTTATATAATGGAAGTATCTCAAAGATTTTATCTATCATGCTTCATCATGAATAATCTTTATGGTTCTTTGCTTCTAAGAAATGATTTGTTTACTCTTCTTATAACTATGTTTGGAGAAAAACTAGAAGTTTTGACTTCTGGGTTCTAAGAAAGATATTCGTGTTTTTTTTTGTTTATCAGGTATATGTATGAGTTCATAGTTTTGTTTGATGAAAATATCATTTTACTGATTAATTTATATCCTCATTAACAGTGGCTATGCAGATCGCATTCGTGAGTTGCTGGATGTTTCACGTGAGCTATCTGGGGTTCGTGATAGATCTATGAATCAATACTCTTCTGTAGGAAACTATATCAGTGAGGCAAACTATATAGAATTTTCAGGTGTTAAGGTAATCACGATGAACGACTACCATACTCTCCTATCTGCTTGACATGAAGAATCTAATAAATGATTTATTACAGGTGGTGACACCCTCAGGGAACGTCTTGGTTAATGATTTAACTCTTCGGGTAGAGTCGGGTTCTAATCTTTTGATCACTGGTAATAATCTGTACTTAAATGTATGCCCGCTTAGTTTGGATTTGCATTCGATCTATCACAAATTTGTCATGCTTATTGTTGCGAAAATCCGATCTTTGCACATCAGTCCTGACTCGTCCAATAGTACGAAGTACTTTAATTGTTTATTTTCCATAAGTGCCATCGGATGTAAACATTGGTTGGCGCTGGGTAAGTACTGTGCTGAAGATGGGCAAATGATATTATGCTGAAGGAGAGGACTTAGAATAAAGAAGTGACTAGAATGATGAACTTTTGGAATGAAGACATTCATTGTTTATCATGCTTCCCTCATTGGCAATAACCATCCATTATATAGTGATGGACCTTAACAACCGGCTAAACTTTCCTTCCAAAGAAAATATTAGATTCCATGTACTCAATCTTTCCATGAATGTAGGCTTCCATTGAATCCCTGTGATCAACCTTAACTTTTTCTGTTGAATGTATAATTTTATATATAATCCATCTTTGCTTATTTTCAGGTCCTAATGGTAGCGGAAAAAGCTCTCTTTTCCGGGTTCTTGGGGGTCTATGGCCACTTGTATCTGGCCACATTGTGAAACCTGGTGTTGGCTCTAATCTTAACAAAGAAATTTTTTATGTTCCCCAGCGACCATATACAGCAGTTGGGACACTTCGTGACCAGCTAATCTACCCACTTACAGCAGACCAGGAAACTGAACCACTTAGCTATGGTGGCATGGTGGATCTTCTTAAGAATGTAAATACTCGTATATACTATCTACTTGATACATTGGTATCTTTAGGTGCCTGATTACACTTGTTTGTGACTGTTTTGTCTTAAGTACCTAGAAAGCGTTGCTGGAAAACCTTAAGTCCTTTTTTCTTTTCGCAGGTGGATCTGGAATATTTGCTAGAACGCTACCCTCTCGATAAGGAAGTTAACTGGGGCGATGAGTTGTCTCTTGGTGAGCAACAAAGATTGGGAATGGCCCGGTTGTTCTACCACAGGCCAAAGTTTGCCATCCTAGATGAGTGCACTAGTGCTGTGACAACTGATATGGAAGAACGGTTCTGCAAAAGGGTTCGAGCAATGGGCACATCATGCATTACAATCTCTCACCGTCCAGCATTAGTTGCATTTCATGACATTGTTTTGTCTTTGGATGGAGAAGGAGGGTGGACAGTTCAGAATAATAGGTTATCCTCAGGATGATTTTATCTTTTTTCCTTTTTATTTATATATAAATTCAGTTTCTAAAAGTTATTTTTTTTCCTTGTAGAAATGGCTCCTTCTTTTGTACTGAACCAGAGTTTGATGCATTGAACTCATCAGAAACTGAACGTAAATCTGATGCACTTGCTGTTCAAAGGGCTTTTATCGCCAACACAAAGGTAGTTATTATTCTATACTGCTTGTTCCATTATTATTGATTTTTTATTTGCCAGTCTTTAACATATTTTATTTTCTAGGGTAATACTTTACTGGGCCCCAAGGATCATTCTTATTTGACACAGCTCATAGCCGCTTCCCCCAATATGGAAATAGAACACACAGAACGGTCAAATCTAGTACCTCAATTACAGTGCTCACCAAGACCATTGCCTCTCCGAGCTGCTGCAATGTCAAAAATACTGGTAATGCATACATTTCTTACCAATCTATTGTTTTTGGATATGTTTTGTTCCTCACCTAACTACTTTCGCATTTAGTGTTGCTTATCAGCATCCACTATACAGAGATTCTGTTCCTCAAATTTGCTGACTGTCCACATGTGAAATGCAAATAATTTTCTGGGATATTTGGTTGGCAGGTTCCTAAATTATTTGATAAGCAAGGGGGGCAGTTGCTTGCTGTGGCATTGCTTGTATTCTCTCGGACTTGGATTTCAGATCGTATAGCTTCACTGAATGGTTCGCTTTTTCTTCATTTACTGGAGCTGGATTTGATAGTGACAACTATTTAGAGGGACAAGTGTGTAATTTTCATTTAATATGATTCACAATCTTTATAGGGACAAGTGTTAAGTATGTTCTGGAGCAGGACAAAGCTGCCTTCCTTCGGTTGACTGGGATTAGTGTGCTGCAAAGTGCTGCAAACTCAGTTGTGTCACCATCACTAAGGTAATTTTGGTTGAAGTATTTTTCCTATTATTACAAAGGATGCTTTGGGGCAATGGCCGTGCAATAGATAATTCTTGAGCCTTTTTAACATAATATTCTTGTCAGTGGGCTATAAAATTTTGTATTACCTTGCTCTGATATCTGTTATGTTTGCCAGAAGAATAGACATTCTACTTTCTAGTCAACATATTTACTATTTGAGCCTTTTTAACATAACTGATTTTGTGTATTCGAATTCATGGCTTGATAATTTTATTTCTGTACAGAAACCTTACTTCAAAGATTGCCCTTGGCTGGCGAATTCGCATGACCAATCATCTACTTCAATATTATTTGAAACAAAATGCTTTTTACAAGGTAAAGTGGTAAACTCTATTGATAGAATTTTAATTTAATGTACACATTGTTTTGTTGCACATTCTAACGTTTGCTGTATATACACTATTGTTCATATTGCCATGTCATGATATATTTTTTTTCTTCATGGAAGCTAACATTTTGAGTTTTATGTTTGCAGATATTTAACATGACAGGCATCGATATTGATGCAGACCAAAGAATCACACATGATGTGGAAAAGTTGACCAATGATCTTGCTGGCCTAGTTACCGGAATGGTGAAACCACTGGTTGACATTCTATGGTGAGTTTGTCGTGGTCTAAAGTGCTACCTCTTTGATTAATCAGGTTTTCTTAGTAAGTCCACTATTATTCTCCAGGTTTACTTGGAGGATGAAGATTTTGTCTGGGCGAAGAGGAGTTGCTATTTTATATGCATACATGTTGCTAGGTCTTGGTTTTTTAAGAGCTGTTTCCCCAGACTTTGGTGATCTTGCTAATCAAGAACAAGAATTTGAAGGAACCTTCAGGTTAGTGACATATGCTTTGCTGGTCATTGGCAAAGTTGACTTTCTTATTACAAAGAATTTTCTGAGTGTTGACCTTGTAAATTTTGCGCAAGGTTCATGCATTCAAGATTGCGGACGCATGCTGAGTCAATAGCTTTCTTTGGTGGCGGATCAAGGGAAAAAGCTGTAAGTTTTTCAAGTCTCATTAATGCGGCTTAACAATTATAGTTTCCATCTTGTGATTCTTGTGAATAATGTGTTTTTTGTGTCTCTTTTGATCACTTCTGAATTTCAATCAGAATGCCAAATATGATGTGATCTATCTGCAATTCACTGAAGCCATACATTCTGATTAAACAAATAAAATTATTAAAATCATTTTTTTCTTGCTGTTTTGGCATGTCTGGCACATAATCTGTTAATAAATGTATATGCCTTAATATTATGATTGTTTTATCATAAATCAGATGGTTGAAGCTAAATTCACAACGATGCTTAACCACTCAAGAACTCTTCTGAGGAAAAGATGGTTATATGGTATTTTCGATGATTTCGTGACGAAGCAGCTACCTCACAATGTGACATGGGGGCTTAGTATGTTATATGCTTTGGAACACAAGGGGGACCGAGCTTTGACTTCAATTCAAGGTTAATAAATCTTGAAAATCCATCCAACCTATAAATGATAGTACTCCCTCTGTCCTCAAATGTAGGGAATTTTCCCTATAAATAGGGAAAATCACCTACATTTAGGGATGGAGGGAATATCATTTTTGCATAGAATTGCCCAATAAGTTTTCAATTTTGGATTGCAGGAGAGTTGGCACATGCACTTCGGTTCTTGGCATCTGTGGTGTCACAAAGCTTTATAGCTTTTGGCGACATTCTCGAGTTGCATAAAAAATTCCTTGAACTATCTGGTGGTATTAATAGGGTCTTTGAACTCGAAGAGCTTCTACAGGCATCTCAAAGCAGTAAGTTTTTAGTTCACTGTAATTTGGGAGCCAGTGCAGTGCAGTGCAGTGTTCTCTTCGTCTTTTAGGTTGAGAGACAGTAGGGAAAACTCCATTGTTAATATTAACGGGTTGAATCTGTACAAAAGTAGTTTCCTCCATTGTTAACATTAAGAATCCACTGTTTTTTTTTTTGACGTAAAACAGCAGGAGAGGTTCCCACTGTTAATATTAATATATAAGATATGTGAAAAGTAATAATCACAGTCACTGAGAGAAGTCAAAACTAAGTTTGGAACTCTCAGAAATTCTAAATTCTAAAGTTATTTAAGGGCACCCTATCAAATCCTTAACTGTTATTCTTAGCAACCAAGACGGTTAGGTGCTCAGTTTATCTACCACCAGTCTGTTGCACAGAGTAGTGCAAATATATGCTTGGGTCACAAAGTTATGCTGTTCAATTATACCCTGATGCTAATTTTTTTAATGGTATATTAACTTTTGACATCGGCAAACATGAATTTTGAACTGAAACTAAAGAACAGTTACAGTCTATATTACAGATTCAGTGTGTTTACATTCAATCTGGTATCAAGGATAGTAGGAATTGGTCTTAGAATCTTTAAATATTGTCGTGTGCAGCGATATAGGTGTAGATCTTTTGATACAGCACGTCTATAAATAAGGAAACATTCTAAATTGGCTGTCCTTCTGCTGTTTCCCTGGACACCAGGAAAAAAACTACTTTGTTTTAATTGGATAACTGGCTTGCACACATTCTTCAGTAATCGGTACAATATTCTGTCTGATGTTTTCCCTGAATAAGGAAACACCGTGTCTGGTATGAAACTGTTAACTACTTTAACTTTCTAAGAAGCAACACCATGTGCTGGTTTTTATGAACCTTGGCATTGACGATCCTTATAATAGTTGCTCACCTCCTTGTTCACAGCTAGAAATGTGTTTGTCGAGTTTATTGACTGCTGATATTTGTACTTTCACAATTGTTGATGAAATTGTTAGATTTGATGTTTTGTCGTTCATCATCGTAATGCTACGAATTGCACCTGAATATGTCACTGTTATTTTTCTAGATGCTACCATGCCTTCTAATGCTATTGTTGGGGCATCCAATGATAGTATATCCTTCCATCATGTGGATATTGTAACACCATCTCAAAAGCTATTGGCTACCCAATTGTCTTGTGATGTGTCTCAAGGAAAAAGCCTTCTTGTGACTGGTACGCCATCTACCAGCTTTTCGTCTTAATTTGATTCTCTCTTTTATTCACTATGATGCCATTATGTTCCTAATATCTATTATGCTGTTTTTTAGGTCCGAATGGCAGTGGCAAGAGTTCCATTTTTAGGGTGCTCCGAGGTTTATGGCCCATTGCTTCAGGGAGACTT
Source organism: Leersia perrieri (assembly GCA_000325765.3). NCBI lineage: Eukaryota > Viridiplantae > Streptophyta > Magnoliopsida > Poales > Poaceae > Leersia > Leersia perrieri. The sequence continues at coordinate 32,369,744 of CM002476.1, forward strand.
ACAATGCCATCTGATGGCATCTTTCATGTTCCACAACGTCCATATACTTGTCTAGGAACCTTGAGGGATCAGATCATATATCCTCTCTCACGTGATGAGGCAGAGTTGAAGATTCTTTCATTATACAAATCAGGTTAGTGCCACCTTACCTTGGAGAGGGAAAAAAAATGCTCTACTGCCTATTGATTCTAACTTATTGTTTTTTAAAAACTAAAAAGTTGTATTTATAGAAACTCCATGCAGCGTTAAGAATATGGAGCGGTTCTTTATATTTTGATTAATGGGATTCTTGACAAACCTCTATGTTGATCATTTTCCGGTAATGCAGGTGATAAGGCTATTGCTTCTGGGTCACTGGATGATCACCTGAAGACAATTCTTGAGAATGTCCGCCTGGTCTATCTTCTAGAAAGAGAAGGTTGGGATGCTACTCCTAACTGGGAAGATATTCTATCCTTGGGAGAACAGCAGAGGCTAGGCATGGTCAGTGATTTTGCTTCAGCTTATATTTGTTGTCTTAACTAATTTCAATGTGTTTTATGGATATATACCTTTTACTGAGTGGAATAAATGCTTTGTTTCCAGGCTCGTTTGTTCTTTCACTGTCCAAAATTTGGTATTCTCGACGAGTGCACCAAGTATGCAGCATATTAATTTCTTTTTGAATATTTTTATTTCCATTTTCTACCAATCAATGCACAGTTCTTATAAACCATACTCATTGCAGTGCCACAAGTGTTGACGTTGAGGAACATTTGTACAGGATAGCAACTAGTATGGGCATAACTGTCATCACCTCCTCGCAAGTAAGTAGTAGAATCATAACTTATCTTCACATGGTGAATGAGAAAAGTTCAACTGGAATACTGACAATTATCTGGGAATTGGGAGTTTTCATTTCTCTCAGTATTTTTTTTTTGTTTCTAGTCAATGATATTTTGCATCTTATATATGGTTCCATCTTGGTCAGATGTGAAATGTGGGTTGATAACGCCTTCTTTCGTTTATTCAATTTACAGAGGCCTGCTCTCATACCCTTCCATTCGCTGGAGCTGAAACTCATCGATGGTGAAGGAAAGTGGGAGCTATGTACAATCAACCAATAATTGATGTGGCCACCTTGAGTTTTTTTTGTAAGTTTTCATCGATTGCCGCTTCACCAGAGGCTGTCTTTTACAAGCCATGAAGAAAATACCTATTCAGATTAGGAGACTTGCATATTCTCACGCATCATATGCGCCTATAGAAGATTCTTTTTCCCTGTTAGAAATTTGAGATATAGCAGAACAACATACAGAAATTGTAGAGTGGAAAGGTTTAGATGACTTGTAGCCCCAAAGAAGATAGCGTAGTACATAATTTATTTTTCCAGCCTAAATTATTGGCTTGTAGCAATTATAACACGGGGCACGAAGTGTGCCCTTGTAAATTGTACACTCATTTATATATAAATTATCTGTTATTCCGATGTATCGGCTTATGTTCTTTTTTTCTTTTCAGTTCAATTCATCTGCATACTCATGAAATTAAACTCGTGGGATTGGCCTATTCGTTGAAAACCCAGCGATGTGCTCAGTATTATTTGTTGTTTCTTCAATTAAAAGTAGGCAAATTTTGTTATGTAGCACTGAAAGATCGCGATTTTGATCGGCCTAAAATCGGACTGCAGAAGCTCTCGTTCCCCTTGATCGGATTGGATGAGCTTATGGATGATGCTTCTGCCGAAGTGCCAAGTTGTGATCAGATGTGCATGAAATGATTGTTGCTACTGCTTCTGATTGAGCCAGCCATGCACGAAATAGAATAGGAATAGGTGTCACCGTATTGATCTCGCATTCCGATTCCGGCTCACACAACGCACGCACAACACGACCCCGACTATATCAGCGTGCTGTGCTGTTGATAGTCATATATACAAGGTAATTAAGTTCTAGTCGCAAGGTGCTAATTTTACATACATAACGTAGTGTGTACAGTACCAACTTGAAGTAATGTACCTTCCGTGCTCTGCAATACGTCGAAATTGTGTGCATTGATTTGTGTCGAAAAAAGCATCTTAAAAACGTGACAAGTTTACCTGGTTTTAAACAAGTGCACTTTCTTTTTTAAAAAAAGTGCACTTGGGGAAGCACAAACACTGACCAGAGTTCATCTTCTTGAGACCAAAATGGCATCGAAAATACTAATATCTCAAAAAAAAAAGTATAACCCAATTTCAAACCTGAGCTCTTTAATTTCCGTTAGAATTTCGTATTTGTAGCCGATGATTCATCATAATACTAACGCAAGAAGAAGATCGTAGAGACCAGAAACAAAATCAGGAAGAAAGGATTTTCTTTTTTGCTAATTAATCAAGGCTTTTGCTGGGAGAGGAGGACGAGCAATCCCTGAGGGCCGACGAGGATCTCGTTGAGGAAGCTGACGACGGCGAACCAAACCACCGGCGTCACGTCCACGCCGCCCACCGGCGGTATCACCTTCCTCGTCGCCGCCAGTATCGGCTCCGTCGGCGCGTACGCCACCACGTACGGGAACTCCCGAACCGGCAGCCGAGGGTACCACGACATCACGATCCGCGCGATGAACAGGAATCCCATCGCCGATAGCCCCGGCCCGATCGCCCCCATCGCCGCCGCCGCCGCCGTCGCTGGATCCAAATCCCCCACCACCACCAGCTGCTCCGGCGAGGCGGCGGCGGGTTGGGATTGGATCGTGGCTGACGCCGCCGTCGTTGATGCGGCGACGGCGAGCTGCTGCGCGTAATTGGTTCTGCTTGTTCTTCTTCTGATGAGATTTCTGTCGGTGTCCTGTTGTTGTTTTGGGGAGAAATCGCCCAATTCAAGGTGATTATGAACAAATTAACAGTGTGTGTTCGATCATTTGCCGAGCAATCTATGGAAGAAGATGATTACCTTGCCGGCGCTGGCGACGATGCACCTCGTCATGCACATGGAGGGTTTGGGCGCAACGAGCAAGGAGGCTTCCATGGCCACGACCACGAGAGGAAGACGAAGCAGAAGCACCTCGCCTTCCACTTTGGATAAGGCAGGCGAGGCGAGGAAGACGACGCTGCTGCCGCCAAGTGCTCGTTTACTGAGCCTTAATTGGGCCAAGAGTCCATTTTACTGGACCTCCTTTAATGGGCTAAGCGCTCATTCTAATGGGCCTTACGGCCCAATACCAGCGGCAGCGATGCGAGCTAAAAAAACCAAAAACCCTACGGCCCAATAGAAGCATCTGCCTCGTGACTCTCGTCTCCCACCGCGGCGGCGGATTCCTCTCCTCCTCCTCGCCGGCGACGACCTCCGTCCTCCTCCCAATCTCGCCGCCGCCACCATGTTCCGGCTGCGCTCCTCCGATCGCCTGCTCCGAGAGGTGAGGCCCCACCACCGCGTCGCCCACTAGGGCTTCACTTCTCGCTCGCTCATTGCAGTTGCTTGCGTTTCCGTTTCCGTTGCGTTTGCAGCTGCGAGAGGCGTCGCGGTCGTACGGGCGGCGCCGAGAGTGGTTCTCCAGCGACGCCGCCACCGCCTCCGCCGCCGCGCGGGTGACCTCGCTGCTGCGCCCTCTCCCCGGCCTCGACATCCCGCAGTGCCTCCCTGACCAGCTCGCCGCCCAGCCCACCCGCATCACCACGCTCCCCAATGGCGTCCGCATCGCCTCCGAGGACGTCCCGGTACTCAACACGATATGCTCCTGTGATTGATTGCTTGCTGCGGAGGTGGCGATGACGCTGACGAATTTTGAGGGTTTTTGGCGCAGGGCCCGTCGGGGTGTGTAGGGGTGTTTGTCAATTCCGGCTCGGTTTACGAGACGGCAGAGACGTCCGGCGTGTCGCACGTGCTCGAGAAGCTGGCATTCAAGGACACCGCGCACCGCAGCCACCTGCAGATTGTGCAGGATGTGGAGGCCACCGGAGGAAACGTCACGGCGTCTGCAAGCAGGGAGCAGATGGTATACAGCTACGATACTCTCAAGGCCTACTTGCCACAGGCAGTTGAGGTGCTCATTGATTGTGTCCGCAATCCGTTGTTCCTCCAGGACGAAGTCGAGCGGCAGGTGCTGAGCTAGTGGATAGTATCTATCGCATACATCCTTGTTACTGGCTATTTCTCTGTGCACTGATTATGGTTGTTTGGTTCGTCAGCTGGCCCTTGTCAAAGAAGAAGTCCAGGGGCTACCTAATGATCCTGAGAGATTTCTTCAGGAATCACTTGCTCGAGTTGGATACAGGGGAGCTCTTGCCAATCCGCTAATAGCCCCTGAGAAGAGTCTCACACGAATCAATGGCAATATTATTCAGAAGTTCTATCACGTAATGCTCTTGCTTCTGTATCACATTTGATTTATACATTCCTCATAAAACGCAACTCCAAGTGCATGGTGTACATAGTTTCCAATCAATGTAGCATCTCTTTGAAATTGCAAGCGAATGTAGCTCTATCTCTATAGCTTAGTAAAGAAATAAACAGTTTTTATTACTGAACAGGAGAACTTCACTGCTGATCGCTTGATTGTAGCTGCATCAGGTGTTGATCATCAATACCTTTTAGATGTCGCAGAGCCTTTATTGTCTGATTGGCACAAGGGTTCCCCTGTGGAAAGGCCAGATTATAAATATATTGGCGGTGATTTTAGACACAAAGCAGAGTCAGAGGTAATATACTCCATCTACACTATTTTCCCTTCTCTTTGGGGGTTTCCTTTTGCTCTTGAAAACCTGCTCATTTCTCTTCCTGCAGTTGACGCATGTTGCTTTGGCTTTTGAAGTGCCAGGCTGGCTTGAAGAGAGAGATGCCGCAATTATGACTGTCGTACAGGTATATTTGTGAGATGCCTGGGTATTTGCTAAAAATGAACTGGTCTGCGGTGACATATTGTTTCATGAATATGCTAAAAATATTTGTAGACTTTAATGGGCGGTGGTGGTTCATTCTCTTCTGGTGGTCCTGGAAAAGGGATGCATTCACGGCTTTGTAAGTACATCTCTCGACACCTGACTTTTGTAGATTGTTCTTTTAAAAGCTAGTTTTTGTGTTAGAAAATGGTACTGTGTTTGGTACTCTAGGTTTTTTTTTTTTTTGCCGTTTTTGTTTTATCAGTTTTCAAGGGGTGTTATATATTTTTAAAATCTGTAAGTTGAACTATTATTTCTTGCAGATCTGCGTGTCTTGTCTAAATACCCCACGGTCGAATCATTTACAGCATTTAGCAATGTATTTGATAGAAGTGGCCTCTTTGGTATTTACTTTACCACGGTGAGCTCATCTTCATACATCATTATGTAATTGGAATTAAATAGTGGATTACATTAAATATGTTGCAGCTTATACCTTGAGATTGTTACTTCTACATTTTATCATATTATGTGATTACTATGTTGCTTCCGTTTGTGTTTGGGTACTACAAGTTTCTAATGTTTTTTTCTTTTTTTTAATTGGTTCAGCCTTCAGATTTTATTGTGAGGGCTGTTGTTATTGCGATAAAAGAACTGATTGCTATTGCAACACCTGGACAAGGTATAAAATCATCTACTGGTTGCCTAAACTGCTTCAGCATCCACTGAAGCTACATGCTCTGTAACTTGATGTAATTTGCATATGTTCAGTGACAGACATTGAATTGGCACGAGCGAAAAACTCAACAATTTCATCTGTGTTGATGAATCTTGAATCTAGGGTAATTCTGGAACATTTTTTCCGTAATCTCCTTGTCACATATAAATAACCTGACTTGATATCCTTATTACAATTTGCATCAGGTAATCGTCACAGAAGATATAGGGAGGCAGCTATTGACTTATGGTTGCAGGTAACTCAATATCTTTCTGAACCATTGTTAGAGGTACGCAAAAAAATAATTAATTCATTTCTCTTTTGTCCCCTCAGGAAGCCTGTTGACCATTTTCTTCAGTGTATGGACGAATTGACTCTAGATGATATAACGGCTTATGCCAAGAAGATGTTGTCTTCACCACCCACAATGGCTTGCTGGGGAGATGGTATGCTTCTTAGTTTGTGTAAAATATGACTGGTAAAAAAAATGAAAGTGCAGCTTAAGAATTAATGTGAGTTTTTTTTTTGTCTTGCTCCTTCACAGTTGATGAAGTTCCTTCATATGAATTTGTTCGCAAGTGGTTTTGAAGCTCCCCCCAATACAATGATTTGTGGCGAACATGAAGAATTTATCATGAGAATTTTGTTTATGATGTTGTATAAATCAGTTGTCGCTGTATTTGGGCGCTTATCTTAGAAATCGCTCTCAATTGATGAAATTAGATTTAAGTTATCATCTTCAAACAGCATATGCTGGTGAAATGTCAAAGGCCAAACAGAGGTGAAAGTTTTGCCATCTCTCTTGACTCGCTGTATTTGGGCGCTTATCTTAGAAATCGCGCTCTTTTATACACATCACTTGATGAAATTAGATTTAAGCTATCATGTTCAAACAGCATATGCTGGTGAAATGGTCAAAGGCCAAACAGAGGTGAAAGTTTTGCAATCTCTCTCGAAGCAAATGTAGCGCTATCCATCGTGTGCGCTTGCTTGCTGATGCAAACATGCATATGCACTCTATGCGTTCCTTGTTGAGTGCCTCTGAGGCGACATATGTTCTGGATGAACAGGTTCGACTTCACTTGCTACAGAATATTTTTTCTGTGATATTACTCTACCACTATAAATGGAGGCTCGATAAGTTCACTTCATCACAAAGAAATTGAGTACTAGCACGTACGGCTATGGATAATGTATTGGAAAGCAAATTTTCAGAAAACTATACGAAATGTTACGTTTTTTTGCTGAACTATGAGTTTGATGACGGATGAAAAGTCACTACACTGTTTGAGTTCAAAGGAAATTTGAGCTCCTCGGCGTATGAGCTTTCACAAAATCCCGAACCTGCTGCATCGAGTCAGTCACACATTTGAAGTGACAAAGCAAGCAGGTAGTGCACATACAAAACAAAAGCTCTGCTTATAACCAAAGCTAAAAAATAAGAAGTTCGAACATTCCATTAAGCATTTCATCAGGTTCGCAGCTCAATAAAACTAATCCCATCCTGACAGTGCACCTGCTCCAACCTCCGGCACAGAGGATAGCTGCTGAAGAGCCAAGGAGCCAATGACCGTGCCTTTGGCCTTCTTATTCTTCTTGATGTGATCGATCACCAGGCCACCAAATTTTCCATCTGGGCCAATTTCCTGTGTTTTTCCCTTTAACTCGGGCTCTGGATTGTTGCCTTCACTGGAGAACACCAACTCTGCAAATGGAATTTCAGTGTCATCAATTCCTTCGGCATTCTTCTCTTCTTTGCTGGCAGATATCATCCTCTTGGCTTCCTTACTACCCTTTTTACCAGTATCATCAAGAGAAGAGTTATCATCCTTTCTTTTTGATTTCTTGTTCTTGACGTGTTCTACAGCTGCCTTTTCCTTCTTTTCCTTACCATCCAGTAGTTCAGATTTTACTGTTGTGGCAATGGTGACATCCGGGTGAGTACTTTGTCCTGCAGGTTCTTCAGGGCTCTTCATTTCTTGTTTTGAGTGTTTCCCCTTGCCTTTCTTGTTTTTATAAATGTCAGTAGGACCATCATCAAGCATATCAGCATCCTTGTTTGGTAGGTTCTCCTCTCTAAAGCTCTTGCTCTTGGAGCTGGCCTCCATGGGCTTTGAGTTAAATATGCGTAGGTTGGGAGCTAATTTCTTAACCTGAAAGAACATCCAGAGTTACTCCAGAATTGTAATACATAAAGAGAAGACATGCAACAAAAGGAATTAATTACCTTTTTGGCTACACCATCTTTCTCAGCAATAGGATTTCCCTGCAAATTTAGGTTCCTCAAGTAGTGCAGTTCTGAAAGGACCTAACCCAAATAAACAAAGGAGAAGAAAGATTGAAAAAGTGTAAAGTAAATGTATTATGAATAAGGATGGAAGCAAATTAGTCAGATGCAAAACCTCAAGATCTGATCTCCTCTCAATTAAGTTGTTTCCTAAATCAAGGTTCAAAATTTTGGCATTTTTCACCAAGTCTGATGGAATTGTCTGTGAATCAGAGAGTTCAGATAAGTTGTTACAGAGTGACAAAGTGCCACATACCATGCTTGTGAGTAGCAATAAACATCAAGGTGCAAAAGACCAAGAAATATGCTATTAGAAAGTCGTAATACATACAGTAATCTTGTTGTGAGCAAGCCTAAGCTCCTTCAACTCCACACATCCTGTGAGAGAAGAACCAATTTTTTCTATCTGGCAGTGAGACAAGGATAGCTGAGGAAGGTAGCAAAAAACATTAGTCATGCAAATAACAAAAGTTGCATACTGAAGCTGCTTTTTTTACTGCAAAGCTAAACAATAGTGACCTTTTTCATAGCCTTTGCCTTCATCAAAGCATCACCAATAGTGAAAATAGGGTTTTTGGAGAGAACTGTAGAAGAAAACATTCAGAAGTAACTTGTGGTAGGGAACATCATTATTCTTTTTGGAACTGGAATGTAACTCTTTTGTTGGATGATGGTTTTTACTATCATATGAAAACCGAAGAAATATGTATTACTTCCAGTATTTCATATTGTAAGGTGTTTTAGCTTTTAATAAGATTTATGCATGAATAAATGTATATGCTTCATATATGTGTCTAGATTCTTATGGGTGTTAGTGGATCTAGAAAAGAGATGAATAAGCTAAACCTCTTACAATGAGGAATGAAGGGAGTATCTATTAGTAACTAGTATATTCCATGCAGGAAAAAAATGCAACAGTAAAGGTTATTAGTGTTAAGATTCCTAACTTATTGTACTTTTTAACAGCTATCAACATCCTTTTTAGTTTGTCAAAATTATCAGCGTAAACCAAGACGGCAAGATCATATCGCTTGAAGGACAAAAAAATCCACAGGGTGAAGTAATTATGTTCGTTCTATTAATTAAGCGAGATCTCAATATGCATACCAAGGGTGTTCAACTGATGAAGCTGGTCAAGTTTGCATATGGAAGAAATGTTGTTATCTGCATGAGAAATCACAAAGATCCATTTGTAAAGTTAGAATGGAAGTACGGTTGACAACATGCAGCATTTGTGCTTAGCATTACCATTTAGGATCAATGCGCCCAGGCTTGTTAAAGATTTGACCTCATCCATTGTTTTAAGTTTGTTCTTGCCTGCATTCAATACCTATTCAACCGGTAGAAGAACAATTGCAGATCATTGCAAGTGAAGTAATCAGGCTAACATTAAATCCTGGGTAGACTTGATTAAAGAAGGCGTGTGGGGAGGCATAGAAGCAGCTCACCTGCAGCTTTGAGAGTCCTTCAACACCTTTTAAGCTCACAAGCTTGTTTTCAATAACTGAAAGCCACTTCAAATTGACACAGGTTGACAAACCCTTCAACATTCAAAGCCACCATGTAAGTGAAACAAAAATAATGAGATTCTGACGACTACAGCCACAACAATGATTTAATGGTAATTTATCCACCCAATATCTACTTCAATGAGCCACAACAATCATCCGAACCGAGCGTGCCATCAAATTAGTTCATCACAGAATGTTTTTACAAGTTTATTATGGGATTCATCCATTCAACCTTTTTAGACGGATTTAGTCAGCGTCCATGGTTGTATAAAAAAACACGAAATGATGGAATCCCATATATCCATCCATCCATCCACATAGGTGAACCTCAGGGCTATATATGCATAAACCTGAGCATTTCTCACTAGAATACCACATTCTAACTTGTACATTGGCTAGGTAGGTTGATTGGCACATTACTGTACTATATCTACCTCGAGTGTGACGAGGCAGTTGTAGCCGAGGTCAAGCCGTTCCAGATTCATGAAGCTGCCCAGACACGACACCTACAAACATTTCAAACAAACACCGCATCACACAAACGATGAGCAACAACAACATGTTACCAGCCGAAGTAGGAGAGAGAGAGAGGCTATTATAGCTACACTGACGTCGGAGAGTGCGCGGTGGGAGAGGTTGAGCGAGGTGGCGAGCGTCCCTGCTGTTCCCGCCTCCCTCTTCGCCTGCTCCACCGTCAGCCGCGCCATGCCCGCCGCCGCCGCCGCGTCGAGAAGGGCGAGCTCAAGAAGAAGAAAAGGAGAATTTTTAACCCTAGCAACGGCGACTACAGCTATAGACAACGCCGATGTTTTACTGACAGGTGGGACCCACGCATGTGGGACCCACCGGTCAGCCAGCAACGTACTAACGGAGTAGTATTTCTCTTTCTCTCTTCCGTTCCGTTTGGTAGTGGAGAGGAGGGGGTAAAGCGCAATTAGACTCGGCGGCATAGGTCAGAGTGGAAGGAAGGAAGGAAAGTGTTCGTCTCGAGTTCAATTGGAGAAATTTCCTCGCCGGCGGCGGCAGCTTGCTCGTGGAGATGGCGATGACGGTCGAAGGTGAGGGGTGTGCTCTTAGAGTTGCGCCCAATTTCTCGAGTTTCTGTTCCGATTTCTGCGTCGTTTTGGGGGAGGTCCGATTCGACTGCCGCGGTGCGGGGATTGGGTTGCTAGGGTTCCGGTTTGGGTGGTGTTACGATTTGGCTGGTGCTTGCTTATGAATTAGGTCATTGGATTCCCAATTAGTCGTGCGAGCTTTTGTTGTAATTGTAATGCTTGTAATTCAGCAGTTGGGGCTAACTTTCCCAGATGTAGTCTTGGCACTCGATGAACACGATTTGCTCGAAAGCATGTCTTTTTGTTTGTCATTCATAGTCAATCATAGAATTAGAGTCAATAAGATCCTCCAAGTTGTCACCTTGGTGTTGGCTCATGTGTTTTGCCATTGGATATTGTAGTTTATCGACAACATTGCATGTCCTGTATTTCACTCATCTGCATCTTCCCAACCGAACAGGGGCCTCAGAATCGTGCAACTGATACCCGTGAGCATATTAGTAGTCTCTTCATAAAGCTTGGAGTGTTGCAATTTGGCGTTGAGTTCTACTTCTAGGATACAAAGTGTGCCATGTGCATTTAGATTAGTTTGGTATAGAGTTCATTACTAATCTGAACTGCTATGCCTATATGGACAGCTCTTTCTTCAAATTTCTGCTAGTCATATTGTGATTCTGATACAACAAACTACAAGGTTTTGATTGAAAATATGTAACCAAATCATAATTACTAATAGAGAATTCATGGAACTGAACAGTTTGAAGTCGGCATTTAGTCATGGTCGTGTTTGAGTGTATATTTAGAGCATCAGCAAACATCCCCACATCAGCTTCCATTGTTGTTTCGACCATTAATTGTACAACCTCATGTGCATAACGAATATCATTGAACTTGTTCAAAAGCACTTAGAAAACCATGCCGCCTTTAGATTAGCCTCTTTATGAAGCACAAGACAAAAGATGAGCATGAGTGCATGACCATCATCTGAAGAAAAATAATGTGCTTGGTGAAGTATTAATCATTTAAAGTGTTTTTAGCTAAACTGGAGGAAGAATTTGCATTGAATTGTGGCTATGAAATTCAGAGCAGCTTATTGATTTTATGGAATTGTATTTCATATACGCGGAGTTAGCTTTCTGAAAATACAGTTCAATTTCACGATTAGTTATTTATTAGACCCAAGTGCTCTTAGTTGGTCATGTTATCGTCTTTGTTCTATTGCAAATTGCTTTAAAAGTTTCACTAACTTCATGCTCCTTGTCTACTTTGCTTTTATACCTTTCTGCTGGATGATGATGTCCACTTACTGCTGGTGTGTATGTTGGCAGTGTAAGTGTAATTCGGATTCTTTTGGACTACTCTTTTACATTTAAGAAAAGTGTTAACAATGTGATTGCTTCTATTACAGGCTCGCTGGACTTGCATTTATGTTCTCAACAAGCATTCTTTTGCAAATACTGGTTCGTACTGCTCACTTGTTTATAGCCCCACCAGGCCTCTTTTGATAGCTAAAACTTATGCTTCTGAGAAGCTTTATTTAATGACACTCACTATCAACCTAACAGTATGATTTGGCATTTTGTTTATACAATTCACATTACTCTGTCATGCTATATCGTGTTGTAAAACTTATAGCAATTGTGTAGCATCAATTGCAGACCAGAATTATTGTAATCTTAGCAGGCATCCTAGTTGAGTAGTAACTATGCATGGTAGGAATAACACTTACAGTCAAGAACACAAAGCTGCCATCAAGCTGCTGCATTCTCACGGTTTCACCATAGCATTTGCAATACATGCACTTGTTATTTGATCAGGCTGTTAGTCCTGTAGTTTATTCTAACTGTTTGGATGGTGCAGGCTTGCGCTCTGTACAATAATTGGTGGCCTATGTTAGCAGGTAATTTTTAGTTTGTTGCCGTCAGTCAGTATTATTGAATCATAGTTGCCTTTCAACTGACATTTGCTATACTTCCACAGCTCTCATGTATGTGCTTGTACCAATGCCATGCCTATTCTTTGGTGGTGGATCAACCCAGTTCTTGACTAGCAGAGATGGCGGAGGGTATGGCTTGATATCGTTGTTTAACTTTCAAAAATTCACTATTTGGATGTAAACTTAGCGGATATAAAGATAAATAATAGTTTATAATGAGGAAATTAATTATGCATATGTTATTTGTGAAAAACTAATAATTTATAGTGGTTATCATCTCAGGTGGTTCAATGCGGCAAAATTCCTGACTGGTGCATCTGCCATGGGAAGCATTGCAATTCCAGCAATTCTGAGGCACGCTGGATTAATTGAGACCGGAGCCATGTTCATCGAGTTCACGTCCTTCTTTATCCTTGTATGCACCGTGATGTGCTTCCATAAGGCTACGCTGGATGAAGATTGGTAAAGCGCCCTAGGCTCGCACATATGGACGCAAAAGAAGATAGTATGTTTCATGGTTGATTCTCAGCACGTACAAGAGAAATTCCTTGGTGGAAACTAACATGAACGGATGAACCTTTGTACAAAGAAGCAAATCTGAATTGCACGACTGTTTCATTGTATAATCTAGCGGCAATGCCAATGTTCTGTGTTCTGCACTTTTCTTGTGAATACTCACCCACAAAATATGTGGTCAACCATCCGTGTAAAACTTAATCAAATGAACAGTCGAGTTCTCTGTTTAATCTTCTTTTTTTTTTCCTCTTGTTACTGGCAAAAGCATAAGTGCTCATACGTTGCAATAGGATGAACTACTCATTCGGTATTGTGTCATCTCGAGAACGTTAAAAGAATTGAGTCCATTTTGGCACCAAGCCAACTAAAACCAACCTAAAAACTCCACTCACGTGTGTTCCCTCCACACTGAAGAAGACTCAATTGCACAAGACAAACCAAAGAAGAGGCACTTCCTTCACCACAGGACAACAAAAGAAGAGACACTTTCTTCGTCTGTGTAAATTTTACTTGTTTTGATGAAATAGAGAACTTGGGTGTAGTTTTTAAAACTAATCCAAGTTAATGCTTCTAACAATACCTAGTTGCATTTCCTAGAACATTTTTGCAGTAAAACCCAACTATATGCATAGCAATTGCACATCTAGAGAATTATTTACCGCCAAAACACACTTAAAGCGCAGCGCAGGCGAACTTTGTCAGTTGTCACCTCAATTTCTTCTGTTTGAACGTTTTTTTTTTTTTGACTCATCCATACTTATAAGGAAATTTCTAGACGAAGACAGCAACGACAGTTTGGCCGAGTGGTCTAAGGCGCCAGATTTAGGCTCTGGTCCGAAAGGGCGTGGGTTCAAATCCCACAGCTGTCAATCTTTTATTTTTCTGCTAATCTGTTTCCTAATTGATTCTTCTTTTTTAATCCTATGGGTTTTTGCGTTCCCAGATTTATACGTTCAATACCTTTGGCTTCTTGTTGTGCCGAAATTTCCAGGAATTTTCATGCCGTCTAAAACTCTATCATCTCAGAGAGTCAGAGATGAGGTAATACCGCAATACATCCAGGCACAACAAACCGGAGAGAAGATGCAGGGCAATTATCGTCAGTGTTGTGTAGCTATCAACTGAAGTTTGGCTCAGTGATTCAGTCAGAAAATGCTAATGGACACAGTTTTTCCCTCCCTTTTCATTTTTTTTTTTCCTTTGTGCAGTACTAGTAGTGGACAGAGTTCAGACAGCAAAAAAATAAAAGCGCAAAAGAAAAATCACAATGGATGCTACATTTGTTCTGGTATTTCGATAGAGTAGGACTCTACTGGCAAACTGCTGCTAAAAATCCTCTTTTTTTTAAAGACCAGTTTTACCTGGCTTGCATATATTAAGGAGCAGAAAACTGCTACTGGAAATCCTTTTTTTAAAAGACCAGTTTACCTGGATTGCATATATTAATGAGCCAAAAACTGCTGCTGAAAATCTTTTTTTATTTGAGGAACGCTCCGGTGCTCCTTACTGGCAGTATTATACTGCCAGTAGAAATTATATAAATCGATCGTTTGAAATAACATATTAGTCATTTACTGATAAGTGAATAGGGGTTTTCGATCTCCTTCATGAAACAGTAGAAGGCACCGAATCCGATCGACTTCATTCCATCAAAATGAATGGTAGATCGTTCAGCCGCGATACAGCGTTGGTTTCAACGGTGAAGACGCTTTGGCCGCGATTCCGGTGAGGGCATCACTCGGATGGAGATGCAAAATTACAGTTTTACTCTTCCACAGCTTTTTTTTCCTTAGATGATCGAACCCTCCAAATTTCTACTGAAAAAAGTTTATAGATATACTAGGTCCATATTGTTTTATACTACCAGTAGGGAGCACCGGAGCGAAGCTCTTTTTATTTTGGAAGACTAGTTTATCTGGCTTGCATATATTAAGGAGCAGAAAAAAAGCTGCTGAGAAACAGAGTTCATGGGGGAACAGTATTTCTACAGTAAGTCCACGGGGAAGAAAAAACCAGAGAAGAAAAATGTACGAGGAATAGGAGAAGGACTGAAACATTGGGAGGGTATGAGACATGAATACCAGCAAATCAGGAGGAGAGGAAGTAGAAGAAACCTTTCGCAAAGTCGATGGGACAATCAAGAAGTCTTATGAAAACAAGCTAAATGATGCTTAGCTGGCTCAAGTAGATTCTTCAGGCCTTCAAGGTATAGTTTTATCCTTACGACAGTTTTATTTTTCATTTAGAACCTTGTTTTGAAGAAATTTACACCGAGGGTTCAACTGAATCTTATATTACCAAGTGAAACAAACTAAATCATGCTGAACCTGCCTAAGCTGGTTTGTTCCATGATATTGCTACAAAGCAAGGTCTGAATGGAACTTGTGATCCTGTTGATATAAAATAAGTACTGCATACTTGTAAAAAAATCCTACTTGGACCAATCCAAGCAAGTGTCACTACTTTTTGTACTGCTTGTCACCTGGCAACCAAGTTAACAAAGTCTTCACACATCTCACAAGTCCCCATTTCTTCTCCCATGGTTATGGCCCCTATGCCCCAGCCATGGCCTCACTGGCCCTTTCTGTTCCTATTCCTTGTTCTTTTCTCCTGTGAATCTAATCTTCATTACAGGAATGGAGTAGAGGCCACACAGAGAGTCTTCCTCTATCCACAATCTCCAAAGGTGTCATCTATTGTGAGCAAGGCATACAGAACTGGATACCACTTCCAGCCTCCCAAGAACTGGATCAATGGTATGTCTGCATGCTTTCCATCAGTTTTTTCCTGTTGAATTTGGTTGTATCCAGCCAGGAACTGTATTCTCCATTCTCCAATTTGATGTTCCTTTGTTTCTTGATTCAAGAAGAAACAGCTGACCTAATTAGTTAGTTGTATCATTCCAACCTTCATTTGTTGTGTTCATACTAATTTCATAATAAGAGACATGGGAAAGGTAGGTAGGCCGTAGGCAACTCATTGCTTGTGTGAACTGTACTGCTGATTGTTCACACGTTTATGGTGCTGCAGATTGAATTCAAGTAATATCGTCAAACGATTACTGAAAATCACCTTTTGACGTCTAGTGCCACAATCATCTTGGCTAGTATTATCTGAGAAAACTCTGCATTTATTTTACTGTTCCGTTAATACTAAGCTACTAATCCTAAAAAAACAAAGCTAATGACTGCAGTTCGAAAATGTTGACCTATATAATACCAAGATTCGTTCCAAAATGCCTGAAAACAAAATTTAAAAAAAAAAGAAATATTCAGCGGATATTTTCTTATACACAGGCTAAGTAATCGAGCAAATTCTTGCATTTTTTTTCCTCCTGTTTGCCATGTCTTATATATTGGAAAATTGTTCGAATCTGACATTATCTCTTCTTTTCAAACATCTGATGAACTGGCGATCCTGAAAAATCTGTGGAAATTCAAAAGATCCAAATGGTATGCATCTTCCTCGCATAAAATGTCTACAAACATACTGTATGATAAACTGAGACATTTCATGCCTAACTTATCTAAATAATTACAGGACCAATGTACTACAATGGCATCTACCATGAATTCTACCAATATAACCCAAACGGATCAATCTGGGGTAACATAGTTTGGGGTCACTCAATCTCAACAGATCTCATCAACTGGATCCGTCTTGAAGCTGCAATAGAAGGGGATATTCCGAGCGACATAAACGGTTGCTGGACTGGCTCAGCCACAATCCTAAATGGTGATCAACCAGTGATCATATATACCGGTGCCGACACGAACAAGCGTCAGGTTCAAAACATTGTGCTACCAAAGAACAAGTCTGACCCTTACCTGAGGGAATGGACCAAGCCAAAAAAGAACCCGCTAATTGAACCGGTCGGACCGGGTTTGAACTCGGACAATTTCAGAGATCCGACAACCGGTTGGATTGGACCGGATGGGCTATGGAGAATAGCAATTGGAGCTGGCCTGAATGGCCACAGTGCAGCACTTTTGTACAAGAGTAAAGACTTTATGCAATGGACTAGAGTAGATCACCCATTGTATTCTTCCAATGCATCCGATATGTGGGAGTGCCCGGATTTCTTTGCAGTCTTGCCTGGCAAGAACATTGGCCTGGACCTGGCTGCAGCTATCCCAAATGGCGCCAAGCATGTCCTCAAAATGAGCCTGGATCACTGTGACAAGTACATGATTGGGTTTTATGATCTAAAAGGTGACATGTTTGTGCCAGATACCATCTTGGATGACAGACGACTGTGGTTGAGGATTGATTATGGAAATTACTATGCTTCAAAGTCATTCTACGATTCGAAAAAAGGAAGGAGGATAATATGGGGCTGGACTAATGAGACAGATAGTACTTCAGATGATGTTGCAAAAGGTTGGGCTGGAATCCATGTAAGAAAATCAGCCTCTAATCTCCTTAAATTATACAGTAATGTACTAACCTTACCATGTCAGTATAACATACTTATCCTCATTTGTTATTTTATAAAGGCAATCCCCAGGACAATTTGGTTGGATGGCGATGGCAAACGATTGCTACAATGGCCAATTGAAGAGGTCGAATCGCTTCGAAGAAATGAAGTCAGCCATCAAGGCATAGAGCTCAAGAATGGGGAACAGTTTGAGATTAAGGGAACTGATACTTTACAGGCTAGTTTCATTTCACCTCAACAGAATTATTTATGTTTTGGTATGTTTTTTTGCAGAAACTGTAGCTAATATGGCACACCATTTTCTTCAACCAGGCAGATGTGGAGATAGATTTTGAGCTGGCGTCCATAGATGCTGCTGATCCTTTTGATCCTTCCTGGCTTTTGGACACTGAGAAGCATTGCCGAGAAGCAGACGCTTCAGTTCATGGAGGCTTGGGCCCATTTGGACTTATTGTTCTTGCCTCTGATAATATGGACGAGCACACTACCGTTCATTTCAGAGTTTACAAATCAGAGCAGAAGTACATGGTTCTCATGTGTTCTGATCTCACAAGGTTAAAGCTTTTTTCTTCAACCGTAGCATAAAACACCCTGTTTGAGTTACACTAATAATCAATTGAGGTGATATTTGTAGCAATCTAGCCTCTGACATTAAACATTGAGAAAAGAAGGAAGAGATCTGAAAAGTCTGAACTTGCTAATACGTCAGTATAACATTGTTCAGCCTTTTCACTTGTGCAGATCATCTTTGAGAGAAGGACTGTACACTCCAGCATATGGAGGCTTCTTTGAATATGACCTTGAAAAGGAAAAGAAGATCTCTTTGAGAACTCTGGTGAGTGAATCAGTGACTCTGCATCTAGGGAGTAGGAAGTGAAATGAACAATCTGAAACTTCAGGGGAAAAAAAAAAGAAGTGTCTGAAACCTGACTCGCCGGCGTGCTTGCAGATTGACCGTTCGGCGGTGGAGAGCTTCGGCGGCGGCGGCAGGGTCTGCATCATGGCCAGAGTCTACCCGGCGGCGATCGTCGACGGCGCCACCCACATGTACGCCTTCAACAATGGCAGTAGCACGGTGAAGGTGCAGCAAGTGAAGGCATGGAGCATGAGGAGGGCACAGGTAAATAACAAGAAGGGATGAAGTGATGATTAATCAAGGAGGAAAGATTAGAGAAGAGAGCAATTAATTATACATGTTAATTGATCAGTAAAGAACCTGAGCTGCATTATGGCTTCAGATGATGCTTGACTAATTAAGTACTCATTCATCAGAACTCCTTCGTAGAAATAAAAAGGAAATCAAAAGATCGAAATTTTTAGCCGCTAAAAAAATCTGTTGACATCTAGCCTTGTAATACATTTACATGTAGAGAGGGGACGGAGATCAGTTCATTGTGAAGAACTGGTAAACGAGATACGACTTTTTTTACTGTTAAACTGCAGATTTACTGTCAGTTATGCCGTCCCAACTTTCATCCAAAATAGTTCGTAGGGGTGCGCGGTGACTGTTGCTCCATGCATGAATTAGCTTTCTGTTTAGTAAGATCGAATTAGTTTCTTTTGAAATCAAAGCTCGATTTATCGTTATCTAAGAAAAAATATTGAATATGTTTGTTTGTTTTCTGAGCTGAATGTTGTTTGTCGAGTTGTCCTTGGACTGAAGTATGTAGTTTTATATAACGATGCGTTTACCACATCACCACACCATTGGTCAGCAGTTCATTGCTAGTAGTTGCATTTGCTGAAACAAATGATCATCACTTTGTAAATCAGTTTGGGAATTACCAAATGGTCATCACTCATCAGTGAATGATTCATCTGGTGAAAATTACTGACAAAAAAAGAGTAAATCAGCTGTGGGGCAAATTAGTCTAACCAACAGTTGTGGAAAAAAAAATAATATCAACAAATTTTAGGGCCCATCCGGGTTCGAACCGGAGACCTATTGATCTGCAGTCAATTGCTCTACCACTGAGCTATGGACCCAACTGATAATGAGGAGCCATATGACTATATTTAATGCCATGACATCCACATAATTTTCAAGCCTAAAATTTGTCATGCATGCATGGATGAATGGGTCCATCTGAAATGACAAACCATTACCTCTCGGTTTCATTTTAACAGTTTGTCATGCATTCTCCGGACCCATTTGAAATAACAAACGATGCTACGAATATATGGGTCCTTTTTAAGATG
The DNA here is from genome assembly GCA_000325765.3 of Leersia perrieri. Lineage (NCBI taxonomy): Eukaryota > Viridiplantae > Streptophyta > Magnoliopsida > Poales > Poaceae > Leersia > Leersia perrieri. The sequence continues at coordinate 32,389,241 of CM002476.1, forward strand.
ACGAACCATTTCGCTCGTTTCATCATTTTAACAGTTTGTCATTGATTCTCCTTTCCTTGATTTCCTTTTACCATTGAATTCTCCTTTATCATGGGAACGGAGAAGCCTTAGCAACTTGCCGGACACATGACAACGCACAAAATGCCATAACGCAATTCATGGCAGGACCTTAATATTCAGAAAGTGCGTAACTGTGAATGAACCCAAAACAGAACCAGTGGAGTTCTAAATAGTCTTCAGCTAATATATCGATGATCCAAACATATGCTAATGACGCAAGTTAGATGCAAAGGAGGTAATTCATAAGTCATAACAACTCCAACTACAACACTCGAACCATCAAAGATAGCTGATTCACTCAACCATCAAACATAGCTCAGTTCAATTCTCTTCGGCAGGGGTTTAGACCATCCGAGCATTTAGACTAAGAGCAACGTAGAAAAGAGACAATCCTGAACACAAGGCTAACTCATTTCGGGTTCCTCAGCACAATGATGACTGAATCCCCACGTAGGAACATCTTGCTGATGAACCTGTCCTTGTTCACCGGAAGAGCCTTCTTCTTGCCTTTACCAGTCTTTGGTACCTGTAGCAAGAGCAACTGATGTTACTGAAAACAGCAATACAAATATAGCAAATGAAACAATAGTTCAGAACTGATAACACCATGTACCTCAGTCCACATCTCCCTAACATTCTCAAGAACCATGTTGCAATGGCGATCAAATGCCCTCACACGACCAAGTAACTTCTTGTTGTTCCGGCAATTGATGAGCACCTAGAAAATAAGAGTATACAGAATCAGAACAGGTGCAAATCGTACAGAGCATTATCTGTAGTCATGAAAAATAACTATGTGGCTAATTCTGCAGGTAACTCCTAAAGATACACATATGCATTCTCCACTACAGATTAGAAGAATTTATAAAAGGTCACACGTACACATCAAGCAGACATATGCAAAGTTTTTGCGTAGTGTGCACATGATAAAAAATAACTGTAGCAGCTATCAAGCAAAGCAAACTATATGCAGCTAAGACTTGTTTTCCAAATCCATACATACAAGGAAGGTTTATGAATAAACACATAGTAATACAGGGTATCCAGAGAGAAAAGGCAAGACACCAAGTGAATAAATACAAGATCCAGTAACTGAATACACATTTTATAAGCAAGATACATGTCAAGGTATATCGAGCAAAATATTTCACAAGGAGAGAATAAATTCAATATGCAGCAACTGAACACACATGACAAACAGCATATTATATCAAGGCGCAACAAGAAAAGACATGAATTCAATATGCACCAGTTCGTCTTGCATCAACTTGACCACAGAACCAGAAAATGAAGTACTACCCTCTGTTTCAGATTGTAAGGCGCTCTACTAGAGAGGTAGGACGCCTTACAATCTGAAACGGAGGGAGTACATATTAATTCCATAGCCGAGAATAATCTTGTCGCAAAAAATTCGAATTATGATACGACAACATGAATAGTTGCTTGTAAAGGTTAGCATGGTGGACCTAAGATATGGTCATACTCATACATACACAAGCAGTGTTCTAAAAAGTTGATGCAGGTAGCCGCCATGATTAGGCGTTATATGGTTCCTTAGGCGCCTAACCTACCTTGGGTGCTCGTGTTGCTATTTTAGTGTTATATGGTCAAGTTGCTATGTGATATGCTTTCTACTTTATTGATGACTAGCTGGTCTGCCCTAAGGACTCCTTTGGCAGTTGGCACTTAGGAGCAAGCCCTGCCGACCCATAAGTGCCTACCGTCTTCTTAAACCATGTACACGAGACATAACAAAGTGACTATTGAAGACTATTGCATTACTCCTAAGTTTCAGCTGGTAACAAGTGAACAAAAAGAAGGTAATCAGAAACCACAGAATTAACTTAAACAGAAACAGACTTGCTCAAGACAGACTATCATGGTAAAACGGGCTAAATTTCAAATAATTAAACAAATAGCTTTGAAGCGCAGCAATTACACAACAGAAGTTTGTAGAGAAATATGGTCAATTACTCACAAATATGCGGAAGACTCAGTTAATCTAATAGAACATCCTTATGACAGCTAATTACTCACAAATATGCGGAAGACTCAATTAATCTAATAGAACATCCTTATGACAGCTAAGACAGTTGTGAGATCTACATACAGTTCATGAGCAACAAATTCTAGTAGCACGAGAGAAACAGTACACCCAGCACCCAAAGTTGGTTTAATAGAACTGAGAAGTAACAAAACTAACAACAGAAGAGGGATTCCAGCACCAACCTGGGTATTGTTCTTGACGCTCATCATCAGCACGGACAGCGGCCCCGTGCTGAATTCCTCCTCCTCCTTCTTCCCCTGCTGCTCAGAGAAGAAAAACAACACCACGTCAGCACTTGCTCGTCATAACTCACACACAAAGTCTAAAACACTAAAACCACACACGGACAGAAAGCAGATGCAGCGAAAAAAAAATTTTCTAGGGTTTTGGGGAAGGCGGCTTACAGTGGCTTCCTCCGCCATCGGCGCGGCGGCTTAGGGGCAGAGAAACTGAAGGAGAGAGAGGCCTGGACGAGCGGCGCAGGCTGGATCTGGAGCTGAGGCGGCGACGTCGACGGCGACGGCGAGTGCGGCGGCGGCTAGGGCAACTAGGACGCGGATTGCGGGGCGGGCGAGGGGAGATAGCTATATATCTTGTTGGGCTGGGCTGGGCTAGGCTGTATGTCGGCTACTTTGATGTCGGTGAGGGGAAGATGGGCCTTCAGGCTTCGGCTTTGGAGGCCCGCTCCCAATTCTTTTTCGCACATGTAGTAACATTGCTGTTAATCTGAATTATTAATAACAATAGTCTTTTCTTGAAATTATTTCACTGATGGACCCCCTAAACTTAATTGTAGGAATAAACCCTGGAGTTAGCATAGAGTATTAATTCCATGCTTCACTGTTTTCTTTAGGAGGTAGATGAGCATACAAGATATACAAATGAATTCTTGGAGACTATATAAAGGTTTGTATGCTAAAATACACATCATTTTTAGCTCAAATAACATACACACTTCATATCAAACATAAAATGAACTTCACGATAAAAATGTATTGAATAATAAATTGCCTGCTACGACAGTTAGACATTTGTTGCTCATCATTGAGGACCCAAATTGTTCACCTCCATAAAAACCCCTTTGAAACGCAGAATTTTTTTTTAAAAAAAACACACGAACACGAAACACACAGGATTTTCATATCATAGGAATGCATATACGAAATAGAAAATTACAGAACACAGGAATGACCATTTGTTTGGACAGCAGGAAAAACACAAGAATTGGATGAGATAGATAGACTCAAAGGAAACCTTCCAATAGGTTGGAGTTCTTAAAAAAAATTCTCCAAAATCCACATGCATTGAGCCATTTCTAAGGAATTTTGTAGGATTTGGAAACCCCATTCATTTGTTTCAAAGGGTCTTATAGAAAAAAAAACCGTACGATTCAAATCTTTAAAATTCCTATGGTTTTCCTCCAAAACAATTAAATCGTATTTGGTTTATTGATTCTTTTAGCATGTCAATGTAACGTTGTATGTGTTTGCCTCTGCTCATTGCACCGATACTCTTCACCAAACATGCTTCTCAAGCAGCCAAGTCTTGGGATAAGTTCAAACTAGCCTATATTATTGGTATAAAATATTCTAATATACGCTGATGAGGAAGAGAGGTGCCGACGAGGAGAGAGATTAGTAATGAGCCCAATATATTGAAAAATCAATAAATTTCAGAAATATATTAGTTATATCGCTAATCCATGTGGTTTCTTGAACCATAGGACGATATTTTTAGTAAATTCATATAACACGTTACCACATATCTTTCTTTAAAAATATTTTTGCAACTTACAAGCATTAAAGATGACAGACAATCTTAAAAGATAAGATAAATGACATAGGCTGACACAATTTACACTTGCCCATTGAACTATATCATATTCTATTTAAACCATTTTAAAGTTCTACTCGAAACAACGATTATATCCTGAATACAAGTCATACCACGTATTAGCCACACTAAATTTTCAGTATAAGAATATCTACACTGTCCAATCCAAAATTATAGATATGGCTATTTGGACAAAGTTTTGCTAATGCGAAGCATACACTGTCAAAACCATAGCGCGTTTTATTTAAACCATTTCAAAGTTATACTGCAAACAGTTACGTCCTATTCGTTATACGAGTTGCAACGCGTATTATGCACACTGAACATCCAATATAAGAATCTCGTAATCCAATTTAAATTACACAGCAGTGGCTATTTGAACAGAGGTTTGGTACTAATCCCAAGCTATTATTGGTGTTGACCATCGGTCAACATCTCACTTGGTGCCCGTGGCCGTGGCGTACGCGAACTTGTCCGCAGCCGCAACCAGACCAGACCCAGACCCAGACTCGGCACCCGCTTTCGCATTTTTGCCGACTTACCCCCCCACCCTCTCCGCCGCCATCCCCTCGCCGCCGGCGACCTCGACTTCTAGGGTTAGGGTTTTTCCCCGCGCCCACCAATCCACCAATACGCAAGGCTCCGGCCCCAATTCGACTCCTGCAGGTTCAATTCCGAGCGTCCCCGAGTCGAATTCGCCCCCTCCACCGGCGGAATTCTCATGCCTTGAGATAGATTTTGGGGGGACGAGAGGCGGCAGCGGCAGAGCCATGGCGGGGAGCTCGAGGCTTGACGTCGGAGGAGGGGGATTCCGGGAGGGTCCTCAGCTCTCCGGCGCGGGCACCCCGAGGGCGCTGGCGGAGCCCCCGCCGCTGGCGCAGTACCTCCCCCTGGAGTCGTTCGCCGTCGGCGACCACAAGCAGTCGCGCGCCATGGAGCTGCGGCGGGTGCTCGGCGTCACGGTGGAGGCGGAGCAGTCGTTCGGGCTGGTGCAGACCAAGCCGCTCCCTTCCATAGCCTCCGAGGAACTCAAGCGGATCCGTGGTGTCGTCGTGGACTCCTCGGCCAAAGCCAAGTTCGTGCATACATGCATACATACATGCTGCTGCTGTGCTCTCTCCTGCGTTTCTCCGGCATTGTTTGTTAACTTGCAAATTGTGTGTTGAACTGATTGATGTGCAGGGAGAAAACCAAGTCGCTGCAGGATTCTCTCCAGAAGCTGGATAAATACAAGAATGCTGTCACGCGGAGGCGGCAGAGGAGTGACGGCGGTGCGACTGAGAGGTCATCAGGGACCGGGTCGGGTTCCCTGAGGATGGGGGCTCAGAACAGTATGGAGAATGCTGGTCAGAGGCTGGAGGAGAGGGCTAAGAGCGCGACCACAAGCAAGCGTGTCCGCTCATCGTTAGCAGCAGATGCACGGGTTTGTACTTGTGCTACTCTAATGATCACTCAGGGATTTCATTTTGCTTGTTCGCCTCTGTCTCATTTTGTGTAAATAGTTCAGTTGGTACTGTGGAATTATTTGCATTACAATCACAACTCATAAGCTGCTATGCAACTGTGATAGAACAAACTAGTTTGAACTTTCAACTGGTAATTGGCCATATGCTGCATATCACTGTGCATGGACAGTTAACATGTAGTAGCAGGTATTTGATGTGATCCTTGCTTGGATGAACAATCCTTGCAAATTTAATTATGTGCTAAAAATGGACTCACAGCGAACTTGGACCCAGTGCTGTCATGGTTACCAAATTGAGGGAATGAACATGTCGTACAAATAGACTTAGCTGATCAGGTTAATAGACATAGGAGTACTACCTTTTTCCTTTTTTTTTTCATAGCAGATGAAGCTTATTTTTGGGTTGCTTTTTACATGTCTTTGTTGCCGTGGTATCCATGTGTGAATATTAGGTATAATTGGACATGGAAGTACATTTTGATTATTAAAATTTTTCTAATATATTGAGCCATCCATATTTCTGTTTTAGAGTTTTTATATCGTACTTGTTATGTGTTTACCGTGCTTGTTGACTCCTGCGATGCATATTTCAGTTGGAAGGGCGTGGTAGTGTTCCTACAAGGCAAGCTCCCTTGGTGGAAGCTGAGAAAAATTCTTCTTTGGAGAAGGAAAAAAGCTCTTTGAGAAGCAGCAATGCTGCATCAGGGTTTTCCGAAGACAAATTACGGGGTCTAGCTCCTGGTGGTGAAGGTTGGGAGAAAAAGTTGAAACGGAAGCGTTCTGTTGGAACTATGCTGAACAGAGGCAATGATGTAGACCGAGATGTTAAACCGTTGGTTCAACATAGACCAAATAATGAGGCTCGCATGCGATCTAGTGATGGACTTCCAATTAGGTATCTTTCATACATCGCTGTCGATTTTGCTATCTGAGTGATAGACTTCCAATTAGTTTCTCTACTGACTTTAGCTTCAAATGAAAACATCATTGACACTATAGGTAGTACTCCTATGTTCATGATCATGGTAAGTCATCTCAGCATTGAGGTCACTCATCCAGTCATTCTTCCTTTATTTGTGTACTGACAGACATGGAGCTTCTGCTGGAGCATTAGGAGGCAGCAAGATGGATGGAGGTTCTCAACAGAGTAATGCAGGTTCCCGGTATCTACTGAAGGCGGACATTGATTCCACTTCTCTTCCAAATGAAAGAAGAGAGCGCCATGCTGGGATAGACAAAGAACGGGTTTTGGTGAAAGGAAACAAGTAAGCTTAGTGTTGGTGACATTATTTTGGCGATACATGTTATATACAATATTCTGATTTGAATCGTCGGAATGGCGTTAACTCTATGTGGTTGGTTACATTGATGCTTTGAGTATGCATGTGTAGTTTCTTGTATTTTCTATGGTTCATTATTGAGTTGTGTTGATTAGTTATATTTTCTACCATGACTGGGTAGTGATGTACTGAATCAGTCTTCTCTTAATTAGGGCAAATGCCTCTGAGGACATGCAACCTGGAACTTTAAGTCCGCTGACCAAGGGTAAAGCATGCAGAGCACCAAGAACTAGTTCCCTTGTTGTTATGAATTCATCATCCACTCTTCAACGTTCATCGGGAGGAATTGATGAATGGGAAGAAACACCGTGCACAAATAAATCCTCACCTTTGGGAGGCACTTCAAATCGCAAGCGTCCCATGACTGCTAGTGGATCTTCACCTCCTGTTGCTTGGGTGGGTCAGCGGCCACAGAAAATGTCACGGACAAGAAGAGCAAATGTTGTTTCCCCAGTCTCAAATTTTGACGAAGGCCTGTCTGAAGGATCACCACTTGATGTTGCTGTTAGACCTGCTGTAGAGTCACCTGGCCTTTTACTTCCGAGAGGTGTAGCTAGTAATAATTCACAAGTTGCACCAAGAATGGATAATATTTCATCTCCAGCTGGTTTGTCTGAAAGCGAAGGCTCTGCTGCTACTGAAAATAAGAGCAAAGAGAAAATCAGTAATAGTGGTGATTTTGAGAATGAGGGTGCAAATTCAGCCCATAATGCAGCAGATTTAATTTTCTCATCTAAGAAAAGCAGGATAATGTTAAAAGAAGAGCTTGAAGATGGTAGTATTCGACGCCAAGGTAGGAGCGGAAGAAGCACTATACATGTTAAAGGGTGTAATACATCCACACCAAGAGAGAAGCCTGACAGCCCAGAAACAAGAAAGCTGCTAAAGAGCGGAAGACCTGTTTCTGAAAAGAATGAAAGGTGATTGTCAATCGGAACCTATTGAGCGGGTTTGTTACATGCTGCAACCCTAATGAAACTTTTCTTTTTTTCAAAATTGATGCAGTAAACTGGGCCGCCCTCCAACAAAGAAGGGTTCAGACCGCAAAGCATCATCCCGACACTCGGATATTCTAAATATTGGGTTAACAGATATACCAGGTTTCCCAATAGCATTTTAACTGTCCACTTAATGCCTTCAAACTCTATAAGAAAGTTAGGAGTCTTGACATTAAGCTGTTTGTCATAGGTGAACCAGAAGATGACCGGGAAGAGCTTCTAGCTGCCGCTAATGCTGCCCGCACTGCCATCGGTGTGTAGTCATATCAAAGTTTCCTATATGATGTACAAAGAGCTATAATTTTATCGGCTCATGACTAATGGTTCCTTGTCCTTTTCTGCAGTTAATGCATATGCTGGTCCTTTCTGGAAGAAGATAGAACCGATGCTTACTTTCATCAGATCTGAAGATTCGTCATTCTTAAAGCACCAGGTTGGATTGTGTCTGTCGAATGTTGGAATAATTTATGTACCCTTTGCCTGTTTTGTGTGAACTTTACTTACTTAAATCTCTGGTCAGATTACATTTTTGGAAGAGCTTGAGATGGGCATGTCTTATACATCTGATGAGCATAATTTAAATACATCAACTAACTACAGTGGGCCACTGTCAATGGTATTTTCCCTCTGCTGCTCCTGTAACTTCCAGATTTTTTCGATGAAATTCTTAAACTTGTGTATTCTGTTATAACTCCATCCAAAATCCAGTCACATACTCACATGGACTGATATCCTTTTTCCCGTATGTTCTTTTCATAAGCAGGGCCAAAATTCATCTCAGGTTTTGCCTCCGTCAAATTCTTGTGTGTTATCGGAGCAAAGCGAAACAAATGGACTCAGGGCAAGAGAATCTATTGACATTTTGTCTCACAATGATGAAAATCACAACACTGCATCTCAAAAGACACAGGGACAAGAATTGTTTGCTGATATGACTTCCTTGACACAAAGAATCTTCTCTGCCTTTATTGTAGAAGATGGGGATGATATTTCTGAATGCAATGGAGGAGATGTACTTCTTGGGTTCTCGAATGACTACCTTCCTTATGCTGCCAACATGAACTTGGAAAATGAATTTGAAGCTAGTGCAATAAAATCCAACTTTGGATTAAGCCCTGATTTTAAGCACTCAAACTATAGCTCAGTGCATAATAGCATGTCCAATGGTTTCACAGTTTCCAGCAATTTGAGAGCTTCATACAGTCCAAATTCAATTTGCAGTGAGAATGTATCGGATGGGATAAAGTTTGGAGTATCTCCAGAAAATGGGGGCATGCACGAATTTGTGCCACATATTTCACATCAGTATCAAAACTGTGCAAAAAGTATGCCTTTACCGCCATATGATTATCAGTATGAGCAGTTGCCCGTGCATGAGAGAGCTTTAATTGAGCTGCACAGTATTGAGCTTTGTCCAGATATGGTATGGTTCCTAAAAACCTTCCATTAGTTTGTAAATTTGAAGAATATATACTGCTTTACTGGTTGTAATTTTATATGCCTGGATGTTTCTCAAATATCTGAAATTGTGTAGACTGTGGAGAGAAGAATTTCGAGAACCATTTTCTTTCTCTTGCCATTTTACCATTCTGGTTCTGGTGTTGAAGGAGATTGCATGTAGTTGCTATGAATGTAGATGTAATTTTCTATTGGTATTGTATTCCCTGTGAAGCATTTGTTAATTCCTATTGACACAAAAACACTAGCACATCAATGGTGAGAAAAAATACTGAGAAAATGGAGATCACATAAAGAACTGCAAAAAATAGTGGCTAATTAGAGTTCTTACTGCTCTTTCTACTAAAGACTTTGCATTGTCTGTAATTCTGCATTTTCATTTGAGTCATCTTTCTTGGGAGCTGGGAAGATATTAGCAGAACTTTTTTATTATATAATTGTGTACACTGATAGTTTGAATAGAACAGGAAAATGCTGAAATGGTAACCTTGATCTGAGTGAAAACTGTTGTGGTGTTAGAAGTCTTGAGGAGGGAGGGTAGCATGGGGCTGGGCATCAATCAGTTTTTGAGTGTTTCCCCTGTTTATTCATCGTGAGTGTTAAACTTCTACTGGGTGCTTACTCTTTGAGAGGGTGGATAGTGTAGACGGCTATTTTGTAGGAAGTTCATTGTTTCTTTATTAATATGATTCTTGTACATATTTTTTGCTTGAAAAAAAATGCCCTGACAATATTCTTCTTCTGGCAGCCAAAGCTGGATGAGGGAGATGACGAGGACATTGATAAAGTTATTACAGAGCTTCAGAAAAGACTGTTTGATCAGGTTTGTTCTCTCTGTCTCTCTCTCTACATGCTACCCTGATTTGATGTTTGTAAATTACATGGGTATAAAGAACTACTACAGAACTTGGGACTTTCTAACTTGATTTCTTATATGGATGGAACAATGATTATTCAAAAGAATGCACTGCACCCCATATGCTATCATCTGTATGCAAGGACCACCAGAGCCATGCTGCGTATTTTGATAAAAATGCATGACCAAAACTACCGACATAACCAGTCACGCAGTCTTGCATGATTTGATGGATACAGTGTTAAATGAAAATCTAGCATGATTTGAGCTGGCTTCTCTTGATAGGGAAATATTGATCATCACTTTCTCAGTGTTAAGCTTTCACACATAGTGCATTACCTGGGTATGTTATCAGCACAACTGAAATTTTCTATCACAGTTCAAGCGATTGTGATTTTTCATACTTAGATGATATTCTTTAGGTGCATATTACATTTGTTTGGAACAACTACATTTTATTTGAGGTGTTACTTCCAGATGTATTATGGGAAATGAATGTACCTTTTCTTAATAGTTAACACCTATCTGACATGTCTGCTTTCTCGACTGTATTAGGTGAATCAGAAAAAATGCCAATTACATAAGTTGGACAAAGCAATCCGTGATACTAAAAATATGGAGGAGAGGTATTAATTATTCCACACCTGGTACAACTTTTCTTTGTGACTGCATATATAACAGCCGGTAAACATGAATTTCAGGAGCCTGGAACAACATGCAATGAACAAGCTAGTAGAGATGGCATACAAAAAGCTGATGGTACTTGAATACTATTTTGGTTACATTGTTGGTTACCTTTTTATTAGTGTATAGAACGTAAGACTTTACACACTTTGAGAGATTCAAGGCTTAATCACCCAGATCAGGTTTTGCTATCTCCATCTGCTGATAGGCCATCATGATAGTTCATTAATCCTCTGTGTTTTAAATTTTTAGGTTAGTGGTATCAAATGCATGACAACAAAAGAGTATTTGATATTTTCGTTTTGGTATATTCACAAGGTAAAATTGCATTATAGTTTGAAAAAAACAATCTGATTTGTCTCAGTCAAATATAACATCTTTTTGTCAATCAGATTTTCAGGAACATCATACAGAGATCCACAATGGTATCTTACAGGGTCAATTTTTAAACATCTAATAGATTCCTAAATACCTTCAGTTTTGAAAGACATTAATGATTGCATGTTAGTTTTGTCTGTGCAACTGAAAAAATATTGTTGGTCTCTCTAATGTTACTTTCTATTAATGTATACACATATAGGAGTACATTCTTAATGATGACCTGTGCCCCTGATCACATGCCGTATTGTTTTTTTTTTCAAAGGGTGGCCGAGGTGGTTCTAGTCATAAGGGTGGTCTCAGTAAAGCTGCTAATAAGGCTGCAAAACAGGTTGCATTGGCTTTTGCCAAGAGAACACTTGCCCGGTGCCAGAAGTTTGAGGAAACAGAGAGAAGCTGCTTCAGAGAACCTTTCCTATGGAATGTGCTCTCTGCACCTCTGCCAAAGAGTGATGCAATAGATGGTAATGCACAAACTATTGCTAAGTCAAAACAAGTTGGATAAAACTCACCTATTACTTGATGCATTGTTATGTTAAATCACAATCAATATAATTTTCTCTATACTTCAGGTGGTGTCCCAGGATCTGCAGATAGGCCAAAGCTCTTAAAGCTTGACAGAAGTCCATTGAGCCAAGGTATTTCATTTTTTCTAGCACTCTTCAACAAATCCTAGTGAAGTACGGTTAGGCCTTAAGCGGGGATCATTCCAACTCTTTCTTCAAGAATTGTGTTAAGCTCTTGCTGATACTTCTCCAGGTACTACAAAATGGAAAAAGAGTGACCGAGAAAGGGATCAAAACAGAGATGCTTCTTTGAAGAATTCTAATTCGAAATCAGGACGCAGTTCATCTGGCAATGGAAGGAATGAGCGTAAAACTAAGATTAAACCGAAGCAAAAGTTAGCACAGTTGTCGACATCTGGAAATGTTCTTGGAAGGGTTACAGAGCCATCAAATTTCCCCGCACCGGCCCAGCGAGAATCCAATGATTGGGCGAGTACGTCGAGTGCAAGACCTACTCAACCAGTCAGGAACAGCACAGCTAATGTTGCCCAGGACACTTTAGATGCTCCATTGGCAAATTTACCTGCAATAGATCCAATGGACATCTTGGATGTGCCTGAAGGCAACGACATCAGTTCCTGGTTTACTGATGGTCTTGATGATTCCTTACAAGATTTTGACTTCTCCGGAGGCCTAGAAATCCCAGATGATGATCTTACCCAACTGGGATTCATGTAAACTGAACTGGTAAATATATACATGTTCATATTTAATTGAACTGTTGATCCTATATTAGCACTGGCATTGCTTGGTCACCGCTGTAAGGGTGACTGGTTAATTAATTAGTCTCTGCCTCAAAGGCAGAGTTTGGAACTAGGAATTGATTCATTTGTATAGCGTAAACCTGTAGTCACCTACCTTGTCGCATATCTGCGACTAGAATGGTCGTATGATGTTTCTATTTCTTTGGAAATGTATTGCTTCTAGCTGTTGCTCATGGCGAAGAAGAACACCAAAGAAATGCAAACGTTTATTCACAAGGCTCGCTGGAGCATTTGTGATGCACGTCTTGATTTAATTCGTCGGAATTAATTATATCCTCTTGATTTGGAGAGCCAAGCAAAGTTTGCCGTATCCATTACAACAGCTGAGTAGACAACTAATTTCCCAAGCAATAAACATGTAACATAAAAGAGATGCAATGGTCGTCCCAGGCATGATGGATGTTCTGATGATCTCACAAAACAATTAAAAAGAAAATAAAAGAGAATCTTTTCCTTAAAAAAAAAACAACTGGAAGCGAGTATAACAAACTTGAGAGATCTTTGTGGAAGTTGAGGGGGGAATGTCTGTGTGCGTCCACTAGTAACTTTTAATTAGAGGAGAAGATACGCAAAGAGGAAGAGGCATATGTATGCGAGAGAGGTGGAGTAGTGGTGCAACCCACGTCTCCCAGAATCAACTGCAGCCCCTATGATCTCTTCATCTTCTCCTCCGTTCGATCGATCGATTGACCAACCACCTCTCCATATATCGTCGTCTTAACTAGTCTACCTCAAGTCTCTTCTCCATCGTTCTATCCCCTTTTCGTTGCTCGATCTTTGGGTAGAATTGGTTGACCATTAATTACCAATGGACGCGTCCGGCGGCGGCGAGGAAGTTGAGGAGGTGTCGTCGGTTGGCGGCGATCAGCAGCAGCAACAGCCGCCGGCGATGGAGATCGGGTGGCCCACCGACGTCCGCCACGTGGCCCACGTCACCTTCGACCGATTCCATGGCTTCCAGGGTCTCCCCCTCGAGCTCCAGCCTGAGGTCTCCGGCAACGCCCCCAGCGCAAGGTAATCAATGTCTCCTCCTCCTCCGGCCAGCGATCTCTTTGGATGCAATCGACTATTCCCTTCTTTCAATTGTCTTAAATTAAACATTTTTAATCATCGCATTATCTAAAAGAAAAGCAATTTATTTGATCATCGACCGTTAATTTCTATAAGTTTGTATGTATTAACATCATAAAATTTACATTTTTAGATCATTATTATGAAAAATACTTTCATAATATACAGTTAGTTCACATGTTGATAAACTATACAAAATTTTAAAAATGATTGGTAGATACAAGTGTTTAACTTAATACGAACCGGCCAAAACTATATAAAAGTTAAAATGGAGATAGTAATCAATTAATGTTGCAATCGATGAAACTAATTTGCAGCAAGACGGTGTTCGGCGTGTCGACGGAGTCGATGCAGTGCTCCTACGACGCTCGAGGGAACAGCGTCCCGACCATCCTCCTCCTGATGCAGCGCCGCCTCTACGACCAGGGCGGCCTCAAGACGGAGGGGATTTTCCGCGTCGCCGCCGACGACGCCCAGGAGCGCGCCGTCCGCGAGCAGCTCAACTCCGGCGACCTCCCGGAGGCCGCCGACGTGCACTGCCTCGCCGGCCTCATCAAGGCCTGGTTCCGCGAGCTCCCCGGCGGCATGCTCGACTCGCTGCCGGCGGCGGAGCTGACGCGTGCGTCGCCGGAGGATTGCGTCAGGCTGTGCGCGCGGCTGCCGGCGGCGAAGTCGGCGCTGCTGGATTGGGCGGTGCATCTGATGGCTGACGTGGCGAGGGAGGAGAGGAGCAACAAGATGGGGAGCAGGAATGTGGCCATGGTTTTCGCGCCAAATATGACTCAGGCTATGGACCCGTTGACGGCGCTCAAGCACGCTGTTCATGTCATGAACTTCCTCACCATGCTCATCGAACGAGCTCTCAACGATGACGGCAGCAACAATGGCGGCGGCGGCGGCTCATCGTCATCGTGATCATTCATTCAATCGGTTTAATTGATTAGCGCATACGTCAAATTCATATCGTTTATAGAAGGGTTAATTAAGATTAATCGATTTGGTTGTTTAGTTTGGAGTACTATTACTTTGGTCCATGTTTAACGTACGCACGTTCCCAGTTTAATTAATTGGCATCTGTATGTCAAGCTGACTGACTTCTTGTTGTTGTTGGGTCTGACCCGTACGTAGCGTCGAGCAAATCAGCTGTGTGTACATGTTATTTATTTCCTTCCATTCTAATTACCTGTAATAATAGCACATGGTTTGTTTTATTTTATTTGACGCTGGAAATATTTTTATAAGCGCCCCACGTGATTGCCCAATTATTACATCATTACTTCCATGAAATAATTTGATCAATTCTTTGGGACTGATCGGATGGTGCTTTTGGTTTATCATTTTCAGCGAAACCCATCAGTTTCAGCCTATAAACCTACTAATTGCTCTGTAGTTTTAGGCTGAATCAGCGGAAGCTTATTGTAATCCGATGAGGCCCTTTTATGCTGTTTTGACCATTTTTTTTTTCCCTGACTAGAAAATGTGCCCGTGCGTTGCAACGGGAACGTAACATTACGATAAAAGTTACTTTCTCTATTCATAATTTGTGATATTTGACCATTCGTCTTATTCAAAATTATAATTCTCTATTAAGTTACCCCAAGACATGCTGCACCCGTAGCAAGGGACCACTCATAATCAGACTAATTTCCATTTTAAGATCTGAAAATAACTGAGAAGTACAGTCATCAAATATTGCTAATTGCTAGCTTGCCTATCAAGATCGTTAGCTGCGGCCTGCGGGAGGCCATCCCAGAAATTGCAGGTTGGCCCAAGATACTTGAAGTTTGGAAAAGGCCCAATCGGTAAGCCGAAGGAACAGAAAAGCCCGTGAGCCGGGGAACTGATACATCGGAATCACTTGAATGTTTCGGGTTCCATCTACACGTAACACGCTAGCCACGCAAGATGACGTCGCGATGATGCAAACATGACGTAACCGACGTACCATGTGACGAACGAAAACATTCTTCATATTTATAATAGGTAAAGATGTGCTGAGATCTCAGTTTTTTTTTTAACGGGAAACAAACTTCCATTACAGTGAAGGTGCGGCAAAATCGCCTGCCACCATGACATCCAAACCTGGAGTACCATTTTACATTATTCGAGCATCTATCTGAACATCTCCAACAGAGTGCTAAAATTTGATTCCCAAAAATCTTGTATTCGATGTGTTCTAAAATATATTGGATACAAAAATCAACTCTTACTCCAACAGTGTCCCAAATTTATAGCCAATTTTATCTCATGATTGGTGTGATTGGAAACCCCCAAAATAGCTTAAAATCTTAGCTCATTTTGGGTTAGTATTGGGTGTGAGGTAAAATTGGGATTGTGTTTTGGGCACTGTTAGAGGCTAGATTTTTAGACTAAATTCCTAAAACTATGTTTTGAGGACATGTATTGGGTACTGTTGGAGGTGATGAGGCGGCACGGTCCGGTGAGGATCCGGCGCCTGACCTTGGCGCCGGCAAGATCGGCACCGGCCATTGATGCCGAACTTGCGTTGAGGGAGGAGGAGAGGTGTGCTAAGGGGTTGGCAGACCTCAATCGTTTGATTGAGATTACGGTGTCTTCTTCTGCTCGTCGTCGTCAGCAAGTTCATGCAGCGACGTCTACGATGACGACTACGGCGGCGACGTTGGTAAGGCCGGCTACGACTACGGCGGCGACGTCGGCACCGGCGACGACGTCGGTAGGGCCGGCTACGGCACCGGCGGCGACGTCGGCAACGGTGGCGATGTCAGCACCGGCGGCGACGTCAGCACAGTCGGCCGATCGTGCTCTGGAGGCTGGTGGTTCTAGGTTTTCAGTGCTTGCTGTTGATGAGGATTCGGATGATGATTCCGACTCTTTTGTCAAATTAGCACTGGGCTCGGGTTACACGTTCGACGAGTTGCTGCAAGCTGAGAGAGACCTCGCTGGTTCTTCTGGTAAAAAACCTGGTTCTTTTGCGTCGCAGGTGGTGCAGTCGATGGT
Organism: Leersia perrieri; assembly: GCA_000325765.3. Classification (NCBI taxonomy): domain Eukaryota; kingdom Viridiplantae; phylum Streptophyta; class Magnoliopsida; order Poales; family Poaceae; genus Leersia; species Leersia perrieri. The sequence goes on from CM002476.1 coordinate 32,405,740, forward strand.
TCAT
>CM002476.1:32405843-32416323 GCA_000325765.3 Leersia perrieri
AGCTATGCAAGTGTTTGGGCGTTTTGGCTGGAGATTTAGCAATAAACTTGAATAATGCTTTTCGCCTAGTAGTTCTGCAGTTCATCTTCATGTTCAGTGGATTTATTTTTGCCTTCATGTTTGGAGTCATTTTCATATGTTGAACTTTATAAACCTTGTAATAATTGGCTGTAGCTTCTTTTGAAGTCAAGGCTGGATTAATATCCATTATCTAAAAAAAATTGGGTACTGTTTGAGAGGGCAATGTACTATCCTACTCTAAACACACCATCTAGAGAGGTAATCAAGCTTTTAAGGCCGTGTACGAGTCCTCACGAGCAGAAACCTATGCCTGTGACTGTGAGCGCTCACGTCTGCTCTTGAATGAACATCTTGTTTGGGCGTCGTATTCTCAATTGCCTCAAGTGACTGATCGTGGCACACATCTTGTTTATTTTAGCGACACATCTCTTCAACACAGGTCTAACCCTGGAAGCCGTGCAGTACCAAAGATGTTCGTTTTTTGGGTGAAGGGGTCCTAGGAGTGAAGTATGTAAACATTAGAGGGGGGGGGGTTAGAAGGTACAAGAGGAAAAGAAGTGAAAAAAAACTAGTCTAGAATGCATTGGATTGGAGGCGGCGGACGGGCAAGTCATGGCCCACGGGGATGAGAGCCCAATACTAGCCCAGCAGATCGAAAAGGCCAGGCCTAAAGCACGATCCGAGACAGTCTTCTTCTTCCTCCCTTCCGCATCCTAACCCAATCCAATGAACAAAGGCAAATCGAGAGAGGAGAGGTTGATCCCGGATGATGGAATAAGGAAACCGAACCGATCTCGATCGATCCAAGGCAAATCGTTCCTAATTAATGGAGTCAGAGTGGCAAGCGGAAGGCGGGTTTCTTCTTCTTCTAGTGCTGGTGCAGAGGAGGCACCGGCCAGAGGAGGACGAGATTGCTTCCAGTCGACAGCTGCGGAATCACAAGGTCCAAGTAGAGGACAACTCAAGTGGTGGAGGAGAGAAGCTCCTACGGGCAAAGGGGAAGGCGGCAACGGGCACGAGCTCTATTGGAGTAATGCCACTGAAGAAGAATTATCATTCGAAGCACAGGGAGCGTGAAATCTAATGCGAGCGTGGGCGCCGGTTAGGCGGAGGCAGCGACCACACTGCGCGTTCACCACGTGTCTCCTCAGTCCTCACGCCCCACCCTTCCCCACGCCTGTATGAAGTACTAGTAGCTACTTAGGTTGTGTATTTTTTTTCTTATGAAATTTTCTCTAAAATTACTTATCCGATCAATAATCTGATTACACCGTTGTATTCGTAACAATTAAATCTTTACAACAAGATCTCACATGATTATATTTTGATGAAAAATCACAAATAGTTTTGAGGATGTTACTTTTAATCCTGGAGATGTAACTTTTAATTCTAAAGATGTAACTTTAGTTCCGAGTGTTGTAACTTCTATAGAATGTAACTTTTGTTTTAGAGGATGTAACTATTAATTTTGAAGGATGTAACTTCTATAGTATGTGGATGTAACTTTTAGTTGTGAGGGATGTAACTTTTCTGTAACTTTTTAGTTCTGGAATGTAACTTTCTATAGGATGTATCTTTAATTCTAGAGAATGTAACTTTTATTTGCGAAGGATGTAACTTCTATAGGATGTGGATGTAACTTTTTAGTTCTGCGGGATGTAACTCTTGATTCTGGGGATGTAACTTTTATAGAATATGTAACTTTTGTTCTAGAGGATGTAACTATTAATTTTAAAGGATGTAACTTCTATAGGATGTAGATGTAACTTTTAGTTCTGGGGTAACTTTCTATAGAATGTATATTTAATTCTATAGGATGTAACTTCTATTTACGAAGGATGTAACTTCTATAGGATGTAGATGTAACTTTTTAGTTCCGAGTGATGCAACTTTTCTGTAGGATGTAACTTTTATATGTCTAAGAAGTAACTTAGTGAAATATAAAAGTAATTTAGACATATCATAAAAGAAAATTTTGATTTTTCATCAAAATATAATCATGTGAGATCTTGTTATAAAGATTTAATTGTTACGAATACAGTAGTGTAATCGGACTGTAGATTGAATGAGTAGTTTAAGAGAAAATTGTATTTAAAGTATAGGTGGATGATGTCTTTTTAGATGGAGTGGATTTTTTTTTTTTGGAGGGGTCGCGCGTTAAGCCTAACGGACGCCTAATCTCTGCTCAGGTCTCACAAGGAGATGGGAGGAGGCGTAAGCAACAGAGCGGCCACTAATACCATCAGGCACAAGCGCCCCAATTCGAGTGCCACTGCTAAGCTCAGATCACCAACAAACTCCCCATGTCACAAGGCGTGTGGCATCAAGGATTCTAAACAACCTGCTACTACAAATGACGGTGTTGTTGTTCCTGTCACGGACAACAATGATTTGCAAGAAGCGGACGAGGCAATCAAAATGTTGAATGAGTTGGGCTTGGGAGAGAACATCAGCTCCGACGAGCTCCATACATACATGGACCAGCTCCCTCAAGGCCCTGAAAAAGTCGATACTTCCACCCTTGTTAACGATGATGCACAGCTCACTAGCTTCTATATTCGCCATGCACGCTATTGCCTTAGATATTATTACAAGGTTGGTCATCACTTGTGCTAAAAATAAATAAATAACAATTACCCAAGGCATGCCTTTTTAATTTGTACCTACGTACGTTTCATGTATGAATGAATATTACAACAATGGTCCCTTGCTATAATGTTATTATTTATCTCAATTAAGCAGCTGTCACTATAACTTAATACTGAGAGTTTTTCAAAAAAAAATATAACTTAATACTGAGAGGGAGGACGATTATTACCATAAGAAGTTGCTTGGGAAAGATGATTTTTCTGATAAGTTTATTCGCGAGATGGGATATTTTACAAGTTTTGAGAAGGATGGCACATTAGATTGGTGCTTCTACCCTTGTTATTGCTGCCATGCTGCTCTGAACGACTACCAACGCCTAGTACCGACAAATTCTATATGTATATACATTATTAATGCATGGATAGTCCTTTTTAATTCTTCAGTTGTGTTTGTATTCTATTCTGTCAGGCGGTTTGCACTATTTATTGTAATTTCAAATCATTGTACATACAAAATGAAAATATCTGATTGAAAATTTATATGACTTATTCTCTCAAAAGGTAAAAAATGTGTTAATTTGTTTAGTAATCCAGCTTTTAGACTGCTTTACTATGTATGACAAGCTTTCATTCTATATTCTATGGAGCTCTAATTATCTTTGCATATGACAAGCCTTTTTGCTTTGTTATGTGCTAGATGGGCTAGTTCATCAATTTATCCTATTCAAATACAGTGCCAACCAGTTCATGTTCATTCATTTTCTAGGTGCCGTGGAAAAATTGTTGGCATTTCTGTATAGAGTGCTACCCTGTAATTTCCTCTTAATGAATTTGTTTCACAAGAACAAACTGAATAGATTTTGCTCATTTGCATCCCTTTTATTACTTAATGAATACTAGTACCATTTTTTTTTCTGCTCCTTTACAAAACCAATGTTTAAATAAAATTTGTATTTTTGTAGTTTGGAGCTCTTAGTTACTGTTTTTTCAAAACTCTAAATCACGAGTTTCTTCTCACCTTCCTTTCTAACGTAGGTTGTTGGGGAGTATGCGGATTGGGATGATTACCACAGCTATTTTAATAGCTATGAGACTGAACTGGAATATCTCAAATACTGTGATGAATTATCAAAAAAACTTAAGGTATGTTTCAGGAGATTGAGCAAACCGATGACATTTTTTGTACGGTGCATTGCATTTCTCTTGGATTAAAAATGCTTTTATTTCGAGACAGTGGATGGAAGACTATGTCCTGAATGAATTGCCATCTTCTAAGGTTAGCTTACACCATACAAAAATGATTGAGCGGCAGTGTATACGTTGTAGCTAATAACCCTGTTTTACAGTGGGGAAGAATATGCAACAGAGGAGCCTACCAAGCAATTAAGATTGCCACTAACTTGTCCAAGATTACTGCTACATTGGCATACAGTGCCTACTTCGTATGATCTGTGTACACTCTATTTTTTTAATTGAAAGGTGGTTTATATCTAACAATTCCATTCCATTCAGGATTGTTTACAACACATGCGCTTTTATGTTGTTTATTGCAAGGACATGGTTGGTTTGTACTATGAGATTTGGCAGCGGGTCAACAGGCAAAAAGTTAGTACTCGGACATTGTTATCCAGTTAGCAGCCTATGCTTATTAATGTTGTGTATGTTTTAATGCATATTTTTTCTCAACAATGCTCAGATGAGTTTCAGAGACGCTTTGGAGGAAGTCTATAATCTCAACAAGTTCCCTTCAAGGCAAGATAAAATGAAGCATGCACTAGAGAATGGTTGTTCCCACATGGAAAATGTGGTAGGTTTTTGTTCATAGATGATTTGAATTTAATTACAGTTTCCAAATTTTGGTTTGTGCTTTAATTTGATTATCTATTGTCATTTCTTTTCAGTTTCATACTTGCACGGCAAGTGTTACCGGCGAAGCAAGTATTGTCTTGTGTATCTAATATTAATTGAATCCTTGGAATGCATTATTAATGTCGATCATGTTTGCATGCCTTAGATTACAGAGGATAAAGCTCTGGAGATGATTGCAAAGGCAGTTGAAAGTCGGGTACAGAATTACTATGGAATTTTATTTTTTTTAAAGAGTGCACTTTCTATGCAACTTCGTCTTACTGCTGAATTCATTTCTTTTTTCAGATCAACAAAGCAAAATTCTATGAGCAGTACATCCTAAGGAAGATAGATATTGCCTGCGCTATTGGGTTGATTTCCACGGTATTGTCTTACTGTTGTTGACAATTGTAAATTTTCATGTTTTCTTGTGAATATCCAAATTATCCTTCTCTAGCTAACTGCCATGTTTTGCTCCATTGTTCATTCGGTCAGGTAGATGACTTCTCATGTTCATGTCTAGATTTGGTACATTTACCCTTGCTGCTTTTGTTGTTATTGAGTTAGATTGGTTTACTGTGAGCGATTGTTTTTTCCTTCATAGCTAGTAGTTTGTATGATAAAACCTCAAGTTCTGGGTGATGTGTGTTAAGATTTGGCACTAAAATATGCTTTTCTGTTATGTACTTGCAGAAGCATTGGTCCTGCAACTCAGAAAATGTGCTGTTTGCAGCCAATATTATTGTATATTTCTATAGCTACCTTAATTATGTTGTTTGTTGTTGCATTCTTTGGATTAGTAGCCATTGCACGTGCTATGTTTGTCTCAGTTATCAGAGTGATGTGATCTATATGGATAGGAAGATTCTGAGCTTAGCTTGCATCCACAAAATTAGGTCCAGATTCCCAGAAAGCTGAATTATTTCCAGGAAATATTTCTCTGCATTATATTCTATTACAATTAGATGAAAATGGTGTGAGGAAAGTTTTCCGTGCCGCACATGTTAGAATAGTGCAATATGATATTATTGATATTTGGTCAGCAAATGTCATAATTATATCTTTTTTGGCGATGAAGCTTATATCATTATTGTGGATTATTTGGTACACCATGACGTAGACTAACAACATTGCTGGCTTCTACACCTGCTAGGGACGGGGTATCACATTTCATGCCAAATGCACTGCATCATCATCATTAATTATAATCTTACATTGACACGTAGGCATGGGTCATTTTCTGTATACGTGTGCAGATTTCATAAACGTAGTGTAGATGTTCACACTAAAGATAGTTACTTTTCTCTTAAGTTATAATTCTATTCAAGGCTAAAGAAAAAAATTCTGTCCTATAAATGATGCTGGATGGCTCATATCTTCTATGAACTTGTCTGTTATAAGAAGTCAAATCAATGACGGTAATTCAACATCATTCGACAACTCATCAGTGGGATCTGGCACCCTTCTGAAGCAACATGATCTCTTGTATCAGTAGAAGATGCGTGGATGCCCAGCCCAGCCGTAGCCTCCAGAGATGAAAGACCCAGAGCCAAAGTTTCTCTATCGATAATGTCATTGTTAAGGATTTCATACATAGTTTATTCCTTTAAGATTAGGGCCCTTTACATATAAATAATTCCTCTATATATGCAATATATCCTGTACTCCTCTCTAGTCCCTTTGGGCCACCTCAAGTTATTATCCATTACCCCAATTATCTACTTTTCTCATTTGGCATCTTATTTTACTGAGAATGGAGGTTCACTGCACTAGCATATCGCTATCATACTTTCGTTTAGACCATTTTGGAAGTAAATGATGGAAAGATAGGCACATGGTGTGAGAAATTGTTACGACTTACGAAACACCTCAGAGCAGTTTTTTTTTTAACTCTGTGAAGACACCGTATTCTTTAACGGAACAAAATAAACAGGATTTATATGGACACAAAATAATCGATTTATATAGCGGTAACTAGGCATAACTAGAAAAATATCGCGCCTTTGTCTCGGTGATGCAGTTAAGCTAAATGGAAGCCCAGCTTGATATTTAAGAGCCAACATATTGTAATGTATCTGAACTTATAGAAATGATCAAAACTTTTAGCAAAGCTCCATTCATAGATGGCTAGTAGATGAGTCTAAATTCTCCTTAAAAAACAAAAAGAGATGAAGTTTATACAATCAAAGATTGTAACATAAATAAATACTACTACCTCGTCTTGCCCTACTACCTCCATTCCAAAATGTTTGACGCTGTTGACTTTTTGGCATATGATTAGCCATTCATCTTATTTAAAAAAATTTATGTAATTATAAATTATGTTGATATCATTTGTTTCATTATTAAATGTAATTTAAGCATGGGACATAATTTTTCATATTTTAATTTTTTTGAATAATAAGGCGTACAACAACGGCGTCAAATATATTAGGATGGAGGTAGTATTTGTATTTATATTATTTATAGATAACATATATAATATTTTTCTTTCTATGGACCATCCATATATTTTTATTTATACATGCAAATACTTCTACGTGTAGCAATTTTGCGTTTCTAAAATAAAGTATAGCAAATTTGTTCCTGTTAATTTTCAAAGTGGACTTCGAAAAGGCCTATGACAAAATTAAATGGTCCTTTGTACTAAAAATATTGCAAGCTAAAAATTTCCCTGATAAATGGAATGATTGGATCCTTAGTGTGATAAGGGGAGGAAGAGTATGTGGTAAAGGTTAACAATCAGAATGGGCCTTACTTTAAAACACATAAAGGATTGAGACAAGTGGATCCCCTTTCTCCACTGATGTTTGATCTTGCTGCTGAAGCACTCACTGAATTAGTAAAGAAAGCTGAGGAACAGGGATTAATTCAGGGTTGGGGGGGGGGGGTGAGTATGTGGAGGGGGGAGTGTCAATCCTGCAGTATGCAGATGATACTATTTTCCTACTGGAAAATGAAGTTGAAAACTTCAAAAACTTGAACTTCATTTTATGTCTCTTTGAGCAGTTATCTGGTTTGAAAATAAACTTTAGCAAAAGTGAATTGTTTTGTATAGGAATGGAGGAAGATGAGAAAAAATTGATAAGTAGTATACTCACTTGCCAGCTAGGGGTCTTTCCTATGAAATACTTGGGGATGCCCATTGATAAAGTGAGAATCCAGAATAAAAGCTGGAAAGTAATTGAAAATAAAATTGAAAAAAGATTGAGTTGCTGGCAAGGGAAGTTGCTCTCTATTGAAGGTAGATTAATTCTTATCAACTCTAGCATGAGCAGTACACCCATGTATATGATATCCTTTTATAGGCTTCCAAAAGAAGTCAGGAAAAGGATTGACTTTTTTAGGGCTAGGATGTTGTGGCAAGAAAGCCAGGGGGTGAAAAAGTACCATCTGGTGCGATGGGGTAAAATCTGTATGCCGAAGGATCAAGGGGGGCTGGGAGTGATGGACCTAGAAAAGATGAATGTTGCTTTGTTAGGAAAATGGATATGGAAATTAGAAAATGAAGAAGGGGTTTGGCAAACTTTATTAAAGGAAAAATACCTGCATCAAAAAATAATGTCTCAAGTGAAAAAGAGGCCAGGAGATTCACAATTTTGGGGTGGTCTAATGGAGATTAAAGAAAGTTTTTATAATTTTTGTGATAAGAAGATTGGAAATGAAAAAAAATACCCTGTTTTGGGAAGATAGCTGGCTGGGGGGTAAGCCCCTTAGGGAGCAGTTCCCTAGTTTATATAGTATTTCACAAAATCACTTTGTGACTGTGGAGAAAGTGGGTGCTAAGTAAAGCAAACAACATGAGCTTTAGGAGGGTGCTGAGGGGATCTAGATTAGAGGACTGGGATAAAATAAAACATTCCTGTCTAAATGTGCATTTGAGGGATGAAAAAGATAGATTAGTCTGGAAGTTGACAAAAAATGGGGAATATACTGTGAAGTCCTTTTATAAAGCTCTGAAAATGCAGGAAACAATCTACCCTTTTAAAAAGATTTGGAAGTTTAAAATTCCTCTGAAGGTTAAAATTTTCATATGGCTGATCGAAAATAATAGTATCTTAACAAAATAAAACCTTTTGAAAAGGGGTTGGAAAGGAAAGAATATAAATTGTCAGTTCTGTTATAAACCTGAGAATGCTGAACATCTGTTCCTGCATTGTCCTATGGCTAGATTTGCTTGGGGTTTGATCATTTATATTTTCGGCTTGAAAAAAATTGACAATTTACAGCATCTTTTTGGAGGATGGATTGGAAGCTTTAATAAAGAAGATAAGGTCCTGGTGATTATAGGTGTTGCAGCCTTACTTTGGACTATTTGGAAACTAAGAAATGAAGCTTGTTTTAATAACAAACTGCCAAGAGATCCAGCTGATGTAATCTTTAAAATCTGTAGCTTGCTGAAAGATTGAATGGTTTTGCAGAACTCCCAGGAAAGGCGAGAAAGACTTCAGGTGGCCCTCCAACTGCTAGAGCGAGCAGCAAGTGAAGTGTACAACTTGGGCTTTGGTTGGAAACTGGGTACCAGAAGAATAACAGGCTGAAGATGGTAAGAAGTTTTTACTGACAAGTAAATGAAGACTTTCTGATGGCGATGATGATCCCTGGAGACCTCTCTTGGTGAAGACTGAAGGATTGAATCTGAAGACAGTTTTTGTGAAGTTGCACCTTCGAGGTGCTCTTGTTTTGGTCTGACCCCTTAGGAAGATCCTGCTCTTGTTTTTTTTTTATTTTTTGAAAGGAGGGCAAAAGCTTTGCCTCATATATATTGATAGAGAAGAAAGAAAGGGTACAAGACTATAGTTTAAAGTAGGGCTATAATCAGGAAAAAAGAAAAAACACCACCACCGCACGTCGGCGACTAGAACCCACACTGCTGAACAAAAGTAGGCACAAGACACCATAGAGGTACAGAATCTTCTAAACGACGCCTCCAGCAAGGTTACGACACAGATCACGCCGCCGTCGCCCGTCCTAGAACTCCAAGACGTGGTTTTCACCTGAAGAATCCTATAGGGAGGGTAGGATTACACAGCAATGTCCCAAGAGGAAAAACGGCACCCGCAGGCGTCGCCATTGCCGGCCCGAAGGCAGGGCTTTCGCCCGTAAGATGCCCACCCTCCCATGCCTTGGACCACCTGCAAAGCTCAGGAGCTACCGCCATCTAAAACCAACGACGCGCAGTCCCTGCATCGGCGCCTCGCGCCGGTCAACCATCAAGAAGAAACTCCTCGATCCTCGACGCGCTTTAAGTCCATCCTCGTAGTTGGGTTGAAAGGGAAGAGGGTGATAGAGAAGGATGGATCCCCTCCCCTCTCACTAGCCCGCTCGACGCGGCCATCTTGTGACGACAAGGTGTCACCACAAGAGAACAAGAGTCTGGACTGGAGCACCTGCCTTACGGTGTCGCCGCCGTCTCCACCTCGGACAGAGATCACGTGCCATTGTCGCCTCGGATCCCTGTCCGCCTCGCCGTCATCTTGCCTTTCTCCGCTAGGGGGTGGGGAGACTGCTCACTGGTCGCTTCCTTCATGCCAATTGCGAAACCTTCGCCGTCGCAGTGAACATCACCATGCCCACCAACATCGGCGAGGCTGACCCGAAAGCCAGCAAGTCGAATCCACCGTAGGATTCCGTCGGCCGCACCAAGGCCCAAAGACAGCAGAAGCGGTCCACGAGCAACGTCGGGCATCACCGTGTGTGCCTCTCTGCGCCTCTCTCTGCTAGGGCCCCTCGCCACCTGGCCTCCGCGCTGCACCGCCACGGGCCTCCTCGTCACGTCAGCTCGGGGTCCCGAACGCTTGTCCGTAGATCCGGTAAACCAACAGCCACCCAAAGCAGACCGCCTCAGCCCTACATCAGCTTCCTCCGCGTAGCGCTAGAAACTCCCCGGCGACGGCGTAACTGTTATGGCTGCGCGCAGCCGCGGCACTCCCTCGCCATCGTCCGCGTGCAGCACGCCCGCGCGAAGCCGTCGAGCGGCCACACCCCCACGCGCTGCCGCCGCACGGTCGCACGTTGCAGCC
>CM002476.1:32416423-32453039 GCA_000325765.3 Leersia perrieri
GGCGGCGGCGGCGGATGCGGCTGCGAGCTGCTGCCCTGGGGAATAAATCGGTTGCTGGGCCTTGGCAGGCTGAGTCGGCCCATGTGCGTGCGAATGCTTGGGCTTGGCTTTGGCCTGTGTCCACGCGGCTGTGCACGTGAGCTGCTGCTGGTTCTGGGCTGGATCGTATAGGAGTGAGGGAGAGTTAAGAAAAGATTTTCCAAAAGAAAGAGAGGGAAAGAAAGGCCCAAACCTATGCTAATTGATTTTTAGTCTAGCAGCTAATAATTAAGAAATTTGATACACTCAATTTTAATTTAAGGCACTGGAAAGATCAGAGAAAATCCAAAGAAGACCCGGCATGATGCAAATTTATAAAAGATTTTAGTGGTGGCGATTTTTAGGTTTCGAATTTTTAGTTGCGAAATTTTTGAGGATGTTACAGGATCTTCTTCTCTACATTCTGAAACTGCAACACCTTTTCACGTCGTTGTAGAACTCGGGCCAATGTGCGGTGGTGGTGAAGCTAGGTGATGGAGTGGCATGGAAGTATTATCTCCGTCCGTTCTTAAATGTTTGACGCCATTGACTTTTTATAAATGGTTGACCGTTCATCTTATTCAAAAAAATTACAAAATTATTAATTCTTTTCCTATCATTTGATTCGTTGTTAAATAAACTTTTATGCACATATATAGTTTTATATATTTTATAAAAGTTTTTGAATAAGACGAACGGTCAAACATGCATCAAAAAATCAACGGCGTCAAACATTTAAGGACGGAGGTAGTAACAAAATTCGCACCACGGTGGTGAATTTTAAAACATGTGCGAATTAGGTGTGAAATTTTGAATGGAAAGGCCAATTCGGTGGTAAACAGTGAAATTTCTCGTGAGTACGAGGGATCAAACCCTGGACGGAGGCTTTTGCTCCTGCTAGCTAAGTATGAGTTACACACCAATCTCAAAGGGGCCAAGATTGTGACCATCACTTCCAGTGAGTTTCACATTAATCGTTTGTACCTGCAGGTGATTTACCTTCATGTGACAAACTTCCTTCAAGGTTGCAGCTATTTATAAAGCTATGAGTTTGTTATCTGATGCCATGTCAAGACCCTGATCTTGCATTTCAACGCAGTAACTAAGCAGCCCCATGACGAATCTCTGCAGTTGGTTTGAAAATCAATGAGATCAATATTCTCAAGTTTCTCGTTGCTCTTCACTACTTCTGGATCAACCTCAAGTATGTCAGCATTCAACCATTTCATTAATGGTGCGGAAGCCCAGCCGAGACATGATTTTCTTAGCTCCTCAGCAAGCATGAAGAAGTTGATAATTGACAATTTTAGAGATGACAGAAATTGGGGGATGGACTAACATGCCCATGACATACTAATACGCACACTAACACATACGGAGTACTACCCTTAACATCCTCTGGTTCTCCAGAAAACTTATCTCGTGGTACTGGGTCTTGAGTAGCTATACCAACAGTGCAGGTGTTTTTTTGCGGGCCCCAACAGGGCAAGTGTTGGCATGACATTTCCCCATCATAATGCAACCAAGTGTGATCAACGGAGCAGTGCTTAAACCAAATTCTTTTGCACCGAATAAGCAAGCAATGGCTACATCTTTGCCAGTTTTAACAACCCATCAGTTTGCAGAATAGCTCGGCCACGAAGACCAGCATTTTTAATACCTGTCCACCTTGATGATCTCGTGCCTCCATCATGGCCAGAAATTAACATTACTAGCAACGATTCCTACAGCAGCCTCAGAAATTAGCTTGACGCTTATGCGGGCCCTAGGATTTGAATTCTGCAGAGTTGAAGTAATAAGAATGTCACTATATATTAGCAAGCAACATTTTCAAATTGCATTCATGTGTTCAAGTTCAATTGTAAATTTTTGCATGGCAACTGAGCTATTCATTAACTCATAACGTTGGCATGATATCTCAGAAATCAATCTGGTACTAACAACTATATAAAACAAGAACGACTTGCTTGGTTTCACGAAGCACAACAATGCAGTATAGCATCAAATTACCTTAAGAAACTGTGCATTCTAAAGAACAAAATCAATTATACAACGCAAATAGTTCTACTTCCACATGACAGAAAAACTGATCTTGTTTCTCTAGAATTTAAATTTCCTATCAGTAATAATATACCCAGCAATAGACGATAAAGATGGAGATAAACCAACAATTTGTTTTCTTATCCCTCTTGAAGCACCACAATATGTTCAAACAGAATTTGAACTTGCAATAAAAAAGATGGTACAAGGGTTAAAATGTAAAACATTGAACACCTGAACAGGAAGATTATGAAATCTTGTTATTCCTTTGAACAGAGCTGTCAACATATATTAAACATCGTGCTGTTGCATACTGCCATCAAAATAAAAAATGATTAGTCCGATAAGGTGCCAATAAAATGGTAAAATACCTCTGACAAAACCAATAAAATAAGACACAAATTTCACTTATATCTGAGTGTGTGTATACTAATAAGATAAAATGAAAAAAATATAAAAACCTTCTTCTGCTTTCATCATAGTGGATAGCTCATAAACAAGGCGAGGATGCTTCACTTGTATCACCTCATCAAAATCAGGTGGTCGCGCTCGCATAAGCTTCCCCTGTAGAATAAAACAGTTAGAAAACTTATGGAATGAAATATGATTCACACATTTCTAAATGAGATTACCTTAATCTCGTTCTCATGGGTGTATCCGCCACAAGTAAAAAAAACAAAATCATCATTATCTATCCCATTATAATCAGGCTCGCGGTTCTTCTGACGATATTTCTTCATTTCATCACGATAACCCTCATAATCAAAGATATCCCATTTATCAACAACAAAAAACCGATTCTTCTTCACAGCATCTTTAAATGTCTTTATAGTCGGAGCCTTTGGGACATCATATATAAAGAATCTTTTTCTTTTCCTCTTATCCCAAAAAAAGATGTGACGTTTGATGCCTTCTTTGGTTATGTATGGTGCTGATTCCCTGGAAGAATTGTGTTAGTCTAAAACATACATGTCCTTCTTCAACGTATCTAGTTACCAACATATAGAGATGACTTCTACATGTGGTGACCCTCTCTCTAATTTCTTAGTCAAGATTGCTATGGTTGTGTTTCTGCTACTACTATGGTTTCTCAACCATTTGATTTCTTAACCATGGATGGAAAAACTTTGGCTATGGCTGACTCTATCTTTATCTGAACTCCCATCTTCCTACTTGTTGCTGCTGCTCATCTCAACTGAGACTGCAACTGCTACTACTGTGGCTGAGTTGGTGCTCTAGTAGCACACCTACTGCTGTAGTTGCTGCACTATAGCAAGCTGCTAGCTGCGGCTGCTCTGCTGTGCTTTACGAGTCGATGCAAACAATGGCTGCTGTTGTGCTCATCCATCCGAAGCTACAGGAACTAACTCCCCTTAATATATAATGGCCTAGCCAGATATTTGTGTGTGTGAAATTTGAGGGCAATGGTGATGCAGCTGCTTGCATGTCGGTTTGGAGAAGGACATGCTGCCACCTAACCCGTGATCTGTGAAATTGGGGTGAAAAGGGTAATTTCCTCTTTGATGGTATTCAGATGGTTCCATTGAAGTTAGACTAGATTGGAATTAATGAAATATGCGAGTCTCATATATGCCAATTATATATATGAACTCTTACATTTTATTATATTTTGAGGTCAAGCTCACAACATTCTAATTAATTTATTTCATGTTGACTTGTTGACTTCTATATAATGTATGAATTGGATTAATGTCAAATAGACTTTCAGTGTAAATGCAATATATGAGATGTATGCATGTATGTAATGCTTGTAACTAAATTATTAATAAAGACCTATGGTTTCTCAAATTTTCAATTGTGCATGTGTGTTTCCCTTAGTGCCGTGTGATGACTAGTAAGATGCAGATTTGGAAATAATACACTGATAGCAGTTTCTGGTAAACTAAGTTTTTTCAAAGAGTAAAGTCAAAGCTCAGAAGTGTTAGAAAGAAATTTTTGTATACTCACAAAGTAACGGTCTGGAGCTGCGTAGCAAGATCAACTATTTGACACAAATCAAGCTTTAAGGTCGAATGTGTATTCCTCTGATCAATGATGCTACGAATCTCACCAAGACATTGACCCAATGAAAAGCAATCTTCAATTTTACATTGCAAAAAGCTCTTGTCTTCTGAAAGATGATCATCCAATTAGTCATACAATTTAAATAAATTCAATTCAACAATTGAATGATTTATAAATTTACCTTTTCTCTTGAAGCATGATAGCTTTACCACAATGTTTGTGTCTACTTTTTTGTAGAATGTATTTTCTAATGTTAGATTTCCATGACATCTTCCAGATCGCCAAAGCTCATCCAGACCATCAACTATTTGACTACAAAAATATTATGAATTTCATAATTATATTTTATAATTAAATGAATTTTATAAAGCTCAACTATTTTGTCAAAGCTATTAAAATGCTGCAACTTAAACTAATCATTTTCAGATAACAACAACACCAACAACATATTATTTTAACAGAAAGTTGCAACTTTATATCTCTGATAATATTGGTCTCACTTGAACACACATGAAAAACTGATACTATTGTAATATGGGCCACATGTCATACACACATCGGCAATAAAATGTTTAAAAAAATTCGATCCATAGCATATAAAATGGGCCCGTATCAAAAGGTAGCACAAAAGTTTCCACGTTCCGGTTCATAGCACAAGCCACTCATTTTTCTCATATCCAAAGCACATCGGTCCATCCAATCGTTTGTTTGCTGTGAAGAAAGATGGTAAAAGACGAATTGCCCCTCATTCACTTGTTCCCTCCCCACCATCCTATCCCCTTCCTCAGCGGTGCCAGGGGGCAGGCAGCAAGCAAGCGGCAGCGGCAGCAAGCTAGCAGCAGCGGCAGCAAGTAGCGAACGCGGCAAGCAAGCAGCAGCTGCAGCGGATGCAGCAAGCAGCAGCAGCGCGCGCGTGGCAAGCAGCGGAGGCGGCGACGCACGCGACGAGCAGCGACGGCAGAGGCGGCGGCGGCGACGTGTGCAGCGGCAGCGATAAGGGCAAGTTCGTCTTTTCCATCTCTATTCACGGCAGGTGTGACGGAAGTGCTATAAACTGAAACATGAAATTTTTTGTGCTATTTTTTTTGGTACGGGCCCGTTTTCTGTGCTATGGATCGAATTTTCTCAAAATGTTTTGCTGATAGAATCCTTTACTATAGCTGCAGTTTTGTGAAATACCTAGTTAAAGTTGTAGCAAAATGGAAGTTTTGACCATCTAATTGCAGTTCTGTGAAATTTACTCTTCTGTTTACCTTTCAAAAAAGTAATGGAACTTTTAACATTTATACCTGATGATATCTTGCAGAAGCCCTCCAGGAACCATTTTGTTTTTTGATGCTAATTCTGCAGATTGCAGATATTCTGAGAGACGTCCGGAATAAGGTTCCACAAATGCTAGAATTGAGGCTTTAGGACTTGAAGTGTTCTCTGTTGGAAAAACAATTTGTTAACTTAGTGAGAGGAAGTCAAACTGATTCGGCCTAGGCATGATAAAGTAGGAATATGTCAAATAAATTTAGGAGATAATCTAGTTAGGAAAGTGATGAGGTTTGTTAGAAAGTTAGAGATAGAGATTGGATTGGTTTCTATAATACTGCAGATCAGTTCCTTAGATGTCAAGTATTATAGAAACAAATCTTTTCTCTAACTTCCTAACAAACCTCATCACCACCAGATCTAAAGTAGTGAAAAAACTAAACTTTTTCACCACCAGAATGAGCCACGTCAGTGGGAATATTGTAGCCGTCAGATGCAAAGATGGATTGGACAGCTACCATTGGATCTTTACTTTACAGGATCACAGCCATTAGATCCTTCAAACAAACTATCAAATCAATCCTTCAAGAAACTTCTATTAACATCTAGTCCTTCCACACCCCTAGAGAAAAGAAAAATTCTTCCTGCTTTTTTTTTAATAAAATCCCCCCCCCCCCTCCTCCTTCCCTCACGTATAGTAATGAATCTGAAGCAATTGTTTTTTCCCATTTAAGTCATGCACCATCATCGCCTTCTCCACATCTCAGTCAGGATGAGAAAAATTATGTCAGGATGTAGTCATGGTTCAAAAATAGAAACTAGACTGATTTCTTATTCAAGGCCCAAATCTCAGATATTTTTTAAACCATTAATGAGAAATACAGTATTATTCTGATCATAATAACAAGCCACCATATATTTGCTGCTCAAGTCGATGTGAAAAAATGGTAGTGGCACTAAATTACATTGCATGACTCTCAATGAAACCATGCAAAACAGTGCCCACTGAATGAATTAAAAAGCTCAACGTTTGTGTGAATCAACAGATATTTTTTATACTTCTCTAATGCCCCATGATAATAATCAAGATCTTGGGCCTAAACACTTTTAGCATGGTTTGATGAGATATTTCTTATGAAATTGTCGATGCAATTTACAGTTTACAATTTGATCATGAAGGCTAGAAGATCAAATGGGCCTCAAGCAAGGATTGTGACATCTTTATTTAATACTACAGTTAAGCCAGTTATCATTATAATCAATCAATATAAAGGGACTACAACTTTTCTTCTCTGTAACCAAGATGGAACACTTACGGTGTGGACACCACCATACGCAAAAACTCATCCTGGCCCAGATAATTGTTTAATTAAGTGTTTCGGTTTGTCCCAACTTATCAAATCAGACATTGCCAACTTTCAGTGTCATCCTTTATATATAACTAATACATTTGTAGTTTTTATTCTTATTTGAAAACTGTAGTTTGCTAGGCTTAAGGGACAACCCATGTTGGCATCATCACTGCTGGATGGCCAGCCATACACCTAGACCCATGGTTATTGAGAGATCTAGGTAATAAGCAAGTTTTAGGAGCCCCTAGACCCTGCCCCATACCCCTAGACTTGAACCATATCTACGTAATAGGGAAGCATGACTACGAATTTTCAAAAAAAAAAAGAAATTCAAATATAATTATTTGAATCAAGATGTTCATCTCAAACAGGTTGTCATGGTCGAGCAATGCGCGACGGATGTGGCTAGTAATATCCTAAATTTATTTTACTTATTAGTACTAATTTATTATACCTAACCCTAAACAGCTCTAAAGTAGTGCAACAAAGTAGTAATTGTAGTAGTCAATGATAGTTTGAGAGTAATATATGAAGAATATTATAGTTATCACTATACCTTTTGTTCTTTGATCCTTGATATAGGCAACATTCTGTTTGATCATTCGGAGTTGTAAAATGTTTTTATGCCTGTGAGTTTTCATGATCTGAAGTGAGTGCATATCATCTTGACTGCCCAAAGAAAGAACCACGGGAGTCTGCTCAGCTTCAGGGGTCCCATAATTTGCGGCAAGATCAAATATAAATGTTGCCTTCTGTGTGTCAATGTCCAATACAGGATTGGATAATGAGTATTTCAGAACGTGGGCCTGCAATTTATTATTAGATAAGAAAAGGTAGCAAAGGAAACATTTAAATGTTGTTGATTTCACCTGTATATTCTCATCTTGGTTCTCCATCCCGACTATAGCTTTATTCCCCTCTCCCTCTATTTCTGTTCCAAAAGATATTGTAATGTTAGAATCAGAGCAAATCATATGCAAAGACTCAAGCTTTTGTTCATTGGCCTGAGATGGAGGCTGATATTTACTAACTTTGTGAAGCACTTCAGAAGACCAAATCTGAAAACAGACTGATCCATGGACTTTTGAAACTTTTGCTAATACCAGATATGGCTTGGACCCCGTATAACAATGGCCTTCATAGAAGGAGTGCCAAAATCACAGGGTACAGATATCATCTGGGTGATAGTTGAATGATTTAATAAATATGTCCATTTCACATCCCTAAGCCATACATTCACTGTTGGGCACATACTAAAAATCAGTTCATGTATAATTTCTATAAATTGCATGGCATGCAACCTTGTATTTCATTGGCAATGATGCACTCTGGTTGCAGACCTATGAGGCTAAGTTGTGTATAGCGGTCAATGGGAAGTTGGGGAAGGAAAAGTATCAACAACACTGGAAAACTTCTTTGTCACAAAGTTTGAGGAGTTGATGCATAGAGTGTTGGTGTATAACAAAGGATGCAGCGAAACCCTTTTTGTCACAAAGTTTCTAAGGGGTTTGAAGTCTGAGACTAAAGTAGCTATAAAGTTAAATAAGCCTAGAACCGTTGAAGTTGATGCTGTCCTTTCTAGCCAAAACACAGGAGCTATTGGCTGAGATCAGCAACAAACCTCAGCACAAGATTGGGTACGAGGAGAATTTCAGGAATGAGCCTAAACCAGCCTTTCAGACTAAGGGCATCCTAGGGCCACATCCTAAAGAAAACAAGAAAGTGTTAGGATAGATATAAGTCTCTCAAGTGTGAGGGAAATTTTGGCCCAGGCCAAGTGTCCTCTGAATGTGCATCAGCAGGCACTATGGGAAAGGAAACTATCAGGTTACAGGGGTTGGTTTAGCAACAAGTGTTGATATCGGTAGATCTGGGCTCTACCAATTTCATCGCTGTTCACCTGGTGCAGAAGTAGAGTGGCGGGTCAAGGGCACAACTTCAATGATGATCTTAAAGTGTTGCCTTCAGGGGGATATGATATTGTACTAGAAATTGACTGGCTAGAGGTGTTTAGTTAAATGTGGTGGACTGGAGAAGGAAGAAAATGAGGTTCTCTCTTAATGGTCAGAGTGACTTGTGTGAAAGACCAGGTGTCTAAATGTCCTACGGTGACAGCACACCAGCTGAAAGGCATGACGAGAGCAAGCAATTTCTTAGATGGTGCGCATGTGTCTTTGAGTAAAGAAGTAGAGGACTGCCTGCCACAATGCTAATGTGCTCCAGGAGGCATTTTCAAGGAACCATAGTGGTTGCCACCACACATACAGTTTGATCATGGTATGTAACCTCGCTACCTAATTTCAAAGCCAGTGAACGTTAAGCCCTACAGATATTCCCCAACAGAACAAAGATGGGATAGAAAACCAAGTGGTTCAAATACCACAACACGACATCATTCAACCAATCAACCCACTGCAAATCCATTTGCTTCTCATGTGCTTTTTGTTCAAGAAGGATGGAACTGTTAGGAACAAATACCCAATGTGTGTAGTCGAAGAGTTTTTTAGATGAATCATCAAATTAGATTTCTGGATAAGTGAGCACAAGACAGCTTTTGGAACACGCCAGGGGCACTATGAATTCAAAGTCATGCCATTTGGACCAACTAATGCCCGAACAACCTTCCAGGGTTGATGAGCACCACTTCTCACCCATGCATGATCATGAAATTTGATGACATCCTGTGTTTGGCTACCTCTCTTTCTTAATAAAAAAAGATACGCGTAAGCGTATTCTTGAAAAAAAAATGACATCCTGTGTTTAGTAAATCCAGAGAAGATCGTGTGGAATCTCTGAAATAGTGCTTACTACACTGGTGATCCACCAACTATTTATGAAGGAAGCAAGTGTTCTTTTACCCAACAACGCATGGAATATCTGGGACACATAATTGGGCTTCTAGGGTGACCACAGATCCTGCCAAAGTAAAGGCTGTGAAACAGTGCTCAGCGCCCAGTGCCCAAGATCCTTAAACAACTCGGAGGGATTTTGGGATTGGCAGGATACTACAAGAAGCTTATCAATCACTATGGTATAGCCACAAAACAACTCACTAATTATGTGAAGGGTAGTGTGTTCAAGTAGACACCAATGGAGCAACAATTAAGCTGTATTGTCACTAGCTGATTTCTCCAAAGAGACAGATGCCTGTGACAAGAGCAAAATGGCAGTACTTATGCAAGAATGCCACCCAATTTCTTTGATCAGTAAATCTCTGGGCAAGAAATTTCAAGCATTCTCCACTTATGAGCAGGGATGCATGGGCATTATGTTGAATGTGGACAAATGGAGCATTTACAACACGATGAGTATGTATACAAACTGATCATTAGCATGCAACATAAAGACTTTGTGAAGTTTAGGGTGTAGTACAATGTATATAAAATCAGATACAAGAAAGGAATAGCGAACAGAAGAGGCGCTGCAAGAGTATATAGTGGGCGGGGTTTCCATATGGTTGGAAATCGTAACAAGCACAAAACAGTTTGCTGACTGAACTAAGTATTGATCCTGTAGGACGTAAAGGGGTAAATTCACTGCACTGATCTATCTTCGTAACCAATAATGTTCATGGCAGCGGTAGATCTACTAGCTAGCTAGGATCATGAGCAAAAATATATACTACCAGGAAGAGAAAATCACTCAGGATAACCAGTGTATTTCACAGCCAAATTAAGGCACAAATTTAACGGAGACGAAGATCTACTAGCTAGCTAGGATCATGAGCAAAATATACTACCAGGAAGAGAAAATCAATCAGGATAACCAGTGTATTTCACAGCCAAATTAAGGCACAAATTTAACGGAGACAAGGGAACAACCAGCAGCTGGGGGAAACCGGAAATGTAGGTACCTAGTCCTTCTCCTTCCGCCCTTCCGGGAGGTGATCGACGACAGCAACAGACGGAGGGGAGGCTTGGTCGGAGCGGACGAGGAAGGCGCGCAGGCGGCGAGGGTTTGATCGAGACGTCGGCGGCGCAGGACGTACGGACTGCTGCTAGCTAGGGTTTTTTGGGTGGGGTTGCGGCGGCGGTGATGAGGTCGAAAGCGGAGGAGGAGGCGAGACTAGAAGAACGCCGTCGTCTCGTCGAAGCGCGCTGCGGCTTGCAGCTTTGCCTTTTGCGTGCGGTGGTGGATTGGTGGCCTGCCCCTGCCCAATTAACAGGAGCAGAGTTCAAACTTTCGCGCGCATTGCTGCCGGATATATTTTAGAGTTCACTAATAAATATATTAATCTTATATATTGTTGAATGGATATAGGAAGTAGACATTATATATTAGGATAAAAATTAATATCTGTTTTCTAAAATATCATTAAAATCGACCAACTTTCTATACTCTCTGCTTTTATATGATTTCTTTATGTCCAAAAGTCCTCTCTTTTTTTTTAACTAATGGCATTATTTCTATGGGCATTGTCAGAATAAAATCATGATTAAAGATGTGGCTATAGTTTTGCATAATTTCATTGTTATCATGTACTCCAAAATTGTTAGTATGAAAGAAAATACTCTCTGCTTCCCAAAACTAGTTATATGCCCGTGCTTTGCTACGGAACACATTCGACGATAAACGTTTATTTTTAACGCTGCAAGTTCTTTCAGAACTAATTAATATCTGGTATCTACGAATCAAATATGATTAGCTTGATTGAGAGGATGTAGCTAAAAGGCTCATTATGAAACCGTATGAGATGGAAATCACATACTCAAATTTCCATTTCCTATTTGTTATATTTCCACCATTAAATTGCGGTACTAATGCAATGCCTAATTCTTGAAGAATGATTCAGATCAGCCACAGTTTTCAAAACATACCTGCCATTTATACATTTTCTTTCACTTTGATTCATGCACAACCAGTCCAATAGCATATCCATCATGCTCACGGCCTATCCACCGTGGATACCGCATCTTAAAAGTCGGCAACAATTTTGAAAAGAAAAAAAAAGATAGATGGAGAGGTCAAAATTAGAACAACATTGAGGAAGTAGGGAAATAGCTTATTAGCTTAGAGGTACATGCCTATATCAGATTAACGTAAATTAGAGAAAAGATGGGCATCATCTGAAATCAATGGCAGATAATTGAATAAGCCTGGATTCCTGATACAGAACTATCAACAATGCTTTACATGAAGCATATATGCATTTGCATTAACAATGGCAATTTCCTGAAGGCCACTTCTGTCCAGGGTCTTCCTCGGTTCATCCAACAAACTTGTCCTGCTAATGTGGTGTCAATGATTCCAACAGCTGCATCAAATTCAGAAAAATTGATTAGGCCTCATGGTACTACAGTTTCATATGGAAATAATATGAAAGTCTCCTGATTGATCAGGGGTTCAGACACAACAGCAAGAAATTACCACCCATGTCGAGGATGGCGTACCGCATATCCATCTCGAGCCTCTGCTTGCACTAATCTTCATTGCCTGCCCCACGAAATTAATCTGCTGATCCCCCAACCTCCACAATCGTCCTTAGATCTGGGCGGAGGATAGGAAACGGCGGACGACGGGCGATGATTTCGTCGGCAGGGCCGTGGGTGGACGGCGGCATGGTCGACGACGACGGTCACAACGGTGCCCTGGCGAAATCGTCGTCCTTCCAATGTGAGTTCCTGGGTTCGGGCGACAATGGGGAGAAGGAAAGTGCGGGTCTACGGTGCGTGGGCGTGGTGTCAGGGGAGATGGGCACGATCCTGGTCCGATCTGATCGGAGGTGGACCGGTGTAGGCGTCTACGGTCGTTGTATTTTCTCGGAGATTTTCTTTCTCGCGCCGGTTGTTTTTTCGTCGCCCTTTTTAGCGGTGGGAGGGAGAAGATGGACGACAAATCCGCTTTTAAGTAGTAGAGATAAACTAGAATAATATAGTTTAATTATTATTCCAATGTTTATTTTATTTCCTTAATTTCCAAAACGTTATTACCTTAACTATCCTCAACCTACAGATCTAAGGGTTTTATCCCTTTTAAAGACCAACAAATTTGAACCTCTAGAAATCTAACCAATTTAGCTACGCTCACTTCGCATCATTCTAAAATACATTTATTCTTAACGCAAAGGGTGGAGTATATAAGTAAAAATAATACATATCCCCTCAGTCCCAGTATATCGCTATATTTAACTATAAGTTTAGACAAGCGGGAGTATAGCAATCTCTAAGAGCATATCACCGTGTAGTGAGCACGGCTAAATTAAGACCGATAATATATAATAATATATCCATGCATGCACCCTTCACACGTACATTGATCTATGTTTAGTTATTGATTCTACACGCATAGGCAGGCTGCTTTGTATTTGTTCAAGGCTTAATTTACCTAAAATAGTTTTGGTTTTTATTACCTAAAATAGTTTTGTTTTTTAGTATTATTTAAGGACAAGGGTCACTGCCTCAAGCCCTCAACAAAGAACATGAGTGGGGCATTAGTCCCATTTTAAGAGTCCACGTGGATAATAAAACAGTGGTATGTCCGGACTCATGGGATCCACAACCTACTTGCAATAAGCCCCTCTATAATTTTGACTCTCACAGCGGACAGCTGGAGCCTGGAACAGTACGAGATTTGCCTCTATCGAACGACGGGAAAAATACCCTATAAATCGATCATCTCCCCCAAACCCATGGCGAGCAAGCGGTCGGTTTCTACAATTCTACCAAAAAAAACCCATGCTCAATAACCATTTAACCACCAAAACCGGAGCCCCGGTCATCACTGGACACTGATAACTCTTATACTCTGGTCACATGTTCATAATAGTTGCATTGAAAATTATCGAATGAACATCTCCAAATTCTTTATATATTAACATGGCAGTAAGAAGCACAATCACATCTAAGTTGATAAGTTTTACAGTACGAGATGGGGTGCGTGGCCCATCATGTAGGACTCTAATACTTGGGGGCGGGTTGGGGGGGGGGATAACATGACTTTTACAAGCCGGAGATCAGTATGTTGCCCTGAGAACGTACTTCTGGAATCAGCCCAATTTTTCTTGCAATCTCTATCTTCTTTTTGACGTACTGCTCATAGTATTTTGGTTTCACCCTCTAAAAAAATAAAAAAACATGTACAATTTGCAAACCATATATTATTAAAGCAAGCATGTAGACAACTGTATAACTATTACCAGCTTTTTTAAGGACTCTAAAATGAATTGACGTGCTTCATCCTCTGCAACCTAAAAGTAGATCACACAAATAGTGTAAAAGAAAACCATATTACAATGAAACCAGCTTGCATGCCAAAAACATCCTATGACAGCAGTACTTACTTCCTCAGTGAGATTAGCCGTGCAGGTATAATACTGCAAAGGGTGCAAAGGAGGCATCAGCATTATGAAACATTAGAACTAAAAGAGGAGATTACTGCAAAGCGCCTATGATGAAAAAACAGCTACCTCCTTTTCAAACCAGGAAGAGTCCACCTCCAATGCAGATTTCAGTCTGCACTGACGCAATGGAAACTTGTTCAGTTTGTATACTTCATCCAGAGCATCTCTAAAACTCTTCTAAACATAGCTCAACAAAGAAAAAAAAGCATTAGTGAACATAAGCACCATTCATAAAACACATTCAAGCACCACTACTAGTTGTGCAAAGACTGGTTACTTGCCTTTTGCTTGGTGATACGTTTCCAAATCTCACAATACATATCATCTACCTCATTATACCATTCAATATCAAATCTCACACTGTATAAGTAGTCCTGAATCAAAGTAATGCAATTTTTTAGATGGCAGGTATAGAAAACCTAAATTTAAATAAGCACACACAAACACACAAGGGAACTTACATAGTAGGCTCTGTGAGCTAAATAAATAGGGATCTTAGGAAAGCCAGTCGCGATCTTGACAACTTGGTAATATGCTCTCGTGCTTATTCCATCCCACTAGAGAGCAAAAGAGACATCAATAACACTGCAATGTAACACCATGGTTTTTCTTGTGGATTCATATGTACTTACCAATGGCATCTCAACTAGCACATACGCATCAAGCCACTGTATCCACATAATGATGTTGTCAGTACAAAATAATTCTAAGACACTATGAGAAATTTAACTACTTTATCATATTTCACATAAAACATACCTTAAGTTTCTTTGATAGTTCATCACAAAAATTGGCATATTCTTGTTCAACCTCATAGCTATGCAAAAATTCACGGTAATCATCCCACTCGTCATATTCAGAGAGAAACTATGCAAAAGATAGAGGAGATGAAACCAATTAAGTTCACACATTTTATTGGAATGGTACATGACAAAAGGCATGCTAGAACAGCTTGATATGGGCTTTACAATGGAAAAACAATTTAACTGTTTTTCCTTTAAAGAGGTGAGTGAGCAGCAAAAGAGTGTTTGTACTCAATAAATCTATCAGAAAAAATGGCAAGATCAATTAAAGCAATGGGAGGGAATAAAGGTCCCAAAAAAATGCATAAATTGCTTCATTAAAGAGGTGATTGCCAGTAAGAGCAGCAAGGTGAAACAAAAGTGCCCTAGGTTTGACAACAGAGACTACGATTAAACTAGTTTCTCACAAAAGTTGATAAATTGACAAGCTAATAACTTGAAAGCATATAAACTACAACATTCTCTGTTGAAGGCAATAAAAAAGTCAATGCTTACTGGAGCCACTATGCACATAGATACTCTAATTTGCAGAACTTGAAACATGATATAATTAAGGTCATGAGATCATAACCAGCAGAGTGCACTAACACAATAAAGTTATATAGCTGTAAGAGAGAGAGAGAGAGGGGGGGGGCAGAGCAGTGCTTACAGATATATCTAGAAGGGAATTATGAGGAACTAGTCGTTGGTAGTCATCCAAATCAGCAATGGAGCAGTAATCAGGGTAAAAAGACCAATCTAAAGTACCATCCCTTTGAAAGCGCAGAAAATATTCTTCCTGCTCAAGAACGTCTGGAGGATAGTAGTCCTTCAATGTATCATAATGCAGCTTATCCTCAGAGACTCCTTGTGATAACTGCTCATATAGAGTGGCGTCAAGCATCGCATGCATGAGATTGAATGAACCATGAACCAAATGAAGGCAGCATATATATACACAATGATGGTAATTAATCAGATGAAACAAATGAAGCTACATGGACAATGACAATCAGGATTAAATAGGAGAAGCATATCAGGTGGAATAAAATATGTGAACAGTGCACTTCTCACATCTTTACCTACTTAAAATAGTCATAAGGCTTCCGCCGCGTTCATTCATCTACAGTGCGATGCTAAACCCCTTCTCATGTGTGCGGTCTTCTCCGATTCAGTTGGACACTAGAAATCGCATCCTATTTGTTGTTCAGTTCAACACCTGTACGCGGTCTGCTCTGTCTTTAGATCGGTTAAGATCGATAAATCAATATTAGCTTGCTCCGCTAGCTTGATGGTTAATCCAGCTAACCTAGGTTTGTTGTTGGCCCATTAACCCATGTGTCAATGCTTAAAGACGACGAGTGTCCAATCTATTCAAATTCTGACGACATGCCAAATGTCATTGTTCATTGCATCTGGTTCTGTTCTGATTCTGGGTGAACAAATCTGGATGGAGGTAAAAAGAATAGGGATTTGCTATCTACTCCCTCCTTCCCAAAATATTTAACGCCATTGACTTTTTCCTATATGTTTGATCGTTCGTCTTATTCAAAAAATTTACATAATTATTAATTATTTTGATATCATTTGATTTACTATTAAATGTACTTTAAGCATGTCATACAGTTTTGCATATTTCACAAAAAAAATTTAATAAGACGAACGGTCAAACGTATCTCAAAAAGTCAACGGCGTCAAATATTTAGGGAAGGAGGGAGTATCAATATTCGAGAGAGTTCTAGGAATCATGATAATTATCATAGTACCACACCATGCATACTCTAATCTTAAATGTTGGCAATCAGATTATTATCTCAAGCCAATAATGTACTGCTGGAAGCAATTCAGATGTTGTTAACTTTGCTTTCTTTGAAGCTTGGCACCGTAAGTTCAGAGGTGCAAGCAGGCTTTTCTACCGATAGATTAAAATTAAATTAGGAAGGCACCATGATATTTGTACTAGAAACTAACAAGTTATAGTCTAAATATGCTGAGAGATTAAAGTGTGATTACCTAAAATAAAATGTAATTACTGGAGTGAAATAATTACAACTAAAAATATCACTGGCAAAGAATTTACAACTACAAACAAGATCAATTATAATGTTTCTGACATTTTCTTCACTTGTCAATAAGATTCACCCGTTTGTTTTAATAGGATATGACAAAGCTTTTTTTTTTCCTACAGAGTTCAAGCTGATGTAGTTTGGTTTATAAAAAATATGACTTTTACACAAATTAACTGTCATGTATATTACAATTTTAGTCTCTTTACCCGTTACAATGCACGGGCACTTTTGCTAGTAAGCAAAACATATATAATTTAGACAAGTAGCACCAAATGAAACAAATGAAGCTGCATGGACAATGACAATCAGGATTAACTAGGAGAAGCATACCAGGTGGAATAAAAAAATGTGAACAGTGCACTTGTCACATAAGCAAAACATACACAAATTAGACAAGTAGCAGAGCACAGAACATGGCATGTGATGGATGTTAAATCAATGAGTAGGAAGGAACCTATATAAATGAATGGGGATGGAAATAAACCTTATAGGCTTTGAGGCGATACAAGGCATGGCGCAGCTCTAGTTCATAGGCTTGTGCAGGAGTGAATTTAACATTAGGATCATGGTAGGGAGGGCCGCAAGAGAGCTGGTCCTTGTAGGCTTGAAACTCCTCGGATGTGATGTCCTCTCCCATGCCCAATTTGCTCAGCTCACGAACTGCAGATTCCATCTGTTCCGCTGAGGTATAAACTTGGGTGCCCTCTCTCGGCAGAGCATAAGTAGAGGCATAAATAGGACCCTTCTTCTTCTTGTGAGTGGTATGCGATGATTGCAGGGGCAAATTGGTGGTAGCAGGAGGGGCTCCTGCTGCTGTCCACACCAGTGTAATGTCGCTGCTGCTGCTGCTATAGCCAGAATGTTCCAACCACATATTATTCCCCCAAGCTCTGGTCCAAACATGGACAGAAGAAGAAGCGTTGCTGTTGGGTCGTGTATGAAGATCATCAATATCGACAGAAGAAGCGGGAGTGTTTGGTTGGAGAGGTGACAGCGAGGGCGTAGGTGCTCCCGCACGGATCTTCTTCCCCTCGTCAATCTCCGTCGTCTCATCAATCTTCTTCTTCCTCGTCCCCTCCCAGCCACGGGGGACGGCGTTGCGCTTCTTGAGCGGCATCAGAAACCCTAGAACACGACCGATCTCCCCCACACCCCTTCTCCTCTCCCTGATCCGCTTGGTTGGTTTGGTGGGTGGGACGGCGAGATCGAGGTGGAAGACGAGCACGGCGAGGGTTTCCTCCTCTGCCTCGGAGAGGAGACGACACGAGACGAGAGGCAACCACAATCTCTTCCTGTCTATAATAATATGGGCCGAAAAAAAAACAGAGTAATAGGCCGGCTTGGCAGGCCGAGGCCGGGCTGCTTTTCTCCTCGGGAGTCCCTCGACGTTATCAATCGTCTTCAAACCTCTCAACTTGTAAAATCGCTCCCTTTAAGTCTTAGTGTGGCCACGTCAGCCTCCTCTTCCTTTCTCCTCTTCTCTCCCTTCCTCATGTCTCTCTCCCTTATCTACGCAAGCTGGCCGGCGTGATGGTCGCGGCGCCGACGACAGGATTCACATGGGGACGGCGACACCAGCGTGGTGGGCTGGCGGCGCTGTTGCGGCAGCTCGGTCGTCGCTGCCGCCGACGGCAATAACGGCGTCGTACCACTACTACTCAACAACATAACGTAACGCCCAACCAAAAACCAAATCACATAAAAAATCATTTTCTAGGGGGAATATAAAAAATCAAATTGATGACTAGTAGTAATAAATACTCCATCTGTTTTTTCTATGTTCAGTGATTAGACAACGCGCATCTTCGAGCTGGCTCGGCTTACGCCCCGTTCGAATCTGGTAGGGGAGTTGGATTATTCCGTGCACGTAAAACGAGAAATATCATTAGTTTATGATTAATTAAGTATTTACTATTATAAACTTTATAAATTAATTTATTTGACTTTTTAAAAGAAGCTGTATATAAGAACTGTTTCAAAAAAATGTACCGTTTAGCGGCTTAGGATGCGTGCATCGCGGCTGATTAAAAGAAATCCCCTCTCCTCAACATAGAAAAAACCTCTCGCTGGGTGGGTTGTCACTGCCGCCATTGTTGTCGTGGTCGTGGGATGACGAGAACGGAAAATGACAAAAATACGACCCTGTGTTGCGCAACGTGTTCTCCTCGTCACCGCCCTAACCGTGTGTGCATGTAGTTGTTCGGAGGGGAAATTTCTTATGTGTTCACGAGTTTTCACCCAATCCCTTCTATACCTCTGTGTTTTGCCTTAACCCTTGTGTACCCCTGAGTTTTCATTTTTTATACCCCTTCTATTAATTGACCACTAGTTGACTGTTATGTTTTCTTCAAATGACCGTATTGCCCTTTTTTCATAGGGATGTGTTGGCTATAAACTAAATAAAGCTCAATGCGACTTATTTTTTTTATTTTATATAGAAAATAAAAGGAGGCCATAGTAATTTGAGCATTTATTCTGAAATCAGCATTTAAAATCTCAAATATTTTATAGGAATTTTCAAACATTTTAAAGGAACTTTCAAATGAATTTACAACCGTGGAGACGGTCAATAAAAGCCTGTTTTCGTTCTCTCTCTATTCAAGAAATAGGGTTTATTTTCGCTACTTTTTTCTTTTCTAGATGAATAAAATAGGGATAAATAATAGGTGGAGAGCTTAAAAAAAGTAAGTTTTGTCTTAAAATAAACTAAAGCTTTTGAGAATGAGGTATAAACTTGCAGATTCCATCGTCTCCCACTGCTGGAGGACGACGACGAAGAAGAAGCTCCCGACCTACTAAGCCGCCACCGCCGAT
The DNA here is from genome assembly GCA_000325765.3 of Leersia perrieri. Lineage (NCBI taxonomy): Eukaryota > Viridiplantae > Streptophyta > Magnoliopsida > Poales > Poaceae > Leersia > Leersia perrieri. Next base: position 32,436,120 of record CM002476.1, read on the forward strand.
GAAGACGACGACAGCAACATCCGGACTCCTCCTCCGCCGCCACCACACTCATCGGCGTTGGCTCCGGATCCGTGAGCTACGGACGGCCCCGTGCTCCCACCGTCGCCGTGTCGTCAGCCGCCCCGGCGACCACCTTCCCACCCGCCGGCCGGCTTGCCTAGAGAGGAGAGAAGTAAGACAAGGGAGGAAGGGAGAGGAGGGGGAAGAGAGAGGGTGCTGATGTGGCATCTTGACATGTGAGGCCCACATGGGTCCCACGCTGACTCATCCGCCACATCGAACAAACACGGGGTCAAAACCACCAAAGGACGTAAAGTGAACGGTTTTGTAAGATGGGAGACGTGATATATCTGGTTTTGTGGTTTGGAAACGATTTTGTAACTCGATGACAAGTTGAGAGACTTTTGGTGTACCTTTTCCTTTCTCCTCGTGCTATAAGCCCAGCAAGTCCTCGTCCAAACACGATAAGGAAACCTATAAATGAAACACAATAAGGAATTGAGAAATTAGATAATCTCAAATTAAGAAGTGTAGTACTTCCTCCGCCTCAGATTTTATAGGACGTATTTCTCTATTAAGTTCAAAAAATAATTTTTCTATTGATTTATTCTGATATAAAATTAATATTGTTAGATTTATATTTTAAAATGTTTTATGATTATATTTTTTATAATAATTATAATAATAATCTATTTAGGGAATAATATCTTAGTAGAAAGATAATAAATCAAACACTTGTCCTAACAAAATAAAATAGGCCTTATAGTTTAGGATGGAGGTATAAATAGTGTAAGTACTAATAATATGGAGGTTTGGTTGCATATAGGACTAAAACTTCTATCCGTATCGGACATTACTAGTGACCGCGTTAAAGTAGTACCAGTGTACCACTACTACTCACATAATGTAGCATATGCTCCAACACGAACGCCCTAACAAAAATCAAATCACATAAAAAATAATTTTTTTGCGGGGAATATAAAAAAATCAAATTGATGACTAGTAGTAATAACTACTCCATCTGGTTTTTCTATGTGCAGTAATTAGACAACGTGCATTACATTTCCTGGAGAACATGGTATCCCTGGAGAACGGACTTGGAATAAATTCCAGATGGTTGTTCTTGCTCGCAATACATTTCCTTTGAGAAATTTTTTAGAAGTTTTTTTTTCTAGCGGCCTGGCATATTTGGAAGCAAAGGAATGCCATCATTTTTCAGAACGTTCAACCGTCGTTTCAGTCATGGCGAGCTTTATTCAAGAAGGAGGTTCTTCTGCATATCTGCAGAATGAAGTCACATACTGAAGTTGCCCCTGTGGTTACTAGTTTCTACTGCTACTACACATCAACTAGTTCCAACTAGGCAATTAAGTAGTATCCAGCAGTTTATATTTCTCATCATTTAACACGCCTCCAAAAGTTGTACCTACTGATAATTCAATGCAATTTCTTCCACACATTACATCAGGGCATGCCAACAGCATTGTAGATCTTGCACCATATTCCAGGCGTCCACTCTTCTAGCAGCCGGAGGAAACCAGCACGATCAGCTGGTAATCCCTGCATTTCGTTATCACTCACTATAAGCGTCTTAAAGGAACATTGCAAAGTTAACTTATAGTAGTACATATTTAAACCTTCGATACATACCTCAATATGTTTCCATACCTTATACTTTACCCAGTGCTTTATCACGTTACGTGCCAGCCTCAAATAATCAATGGGATCGCTGGTATCGTACACCCTGAAATACGTGCGTTCCTCGGCCCTCAGACGTTCAAGCAAAGGCTGCACAGCTCCGTCAGGGGTTTTTGGCCAACCTGAGTCCTCCCAGAGAGATCGAATAGGAGGCCCTACTCGCCTGCGGTCAGCAGAATCAATACAGTACAAGTACCACTCCTTGTCTTCGTCGGTCCAGACATCCGGGTACCTTAATTCATAGTTAGAGTAGTTCAACTTATATATACCAACCTTATGATGAAAATGTGCATTGAAATATTTATCTGCAACTTCTTTCAGTGTGATATTGATGTTACCTGTTAAGTTTCGAGGTAGTGTCCCCTCCAATGTAGTCAATAAAGCACTTTGTTGTAATATGAAGGGGCTGACGACCTAAGTCTTCACAAATCTTATTCACCATCAGCTTCACTTTATCATAGACGATCTTGGACTTGGCACTTTTCACTGCATCTGAGAAACCCTTTGTATTTTCAACTACATGACACAACATAAACTAATTAGTGTCCATCTATTTAACATAAACCTATTTCTATAAGTGAATGGTGAACCCCAATATGAAATACTACTGCACCATGTCACTAAGCAATTATGGACCATTGGATACATAAGAGAGTAAAAGTTGAGCCGTTGGATCCATCCAGCGATCCAGGAGGTTATAGTCGCGTGAACGCACGACTTTAGTGTACTAGCATGTTTGAGCTTACATACCATCATATATCAAAACTTTCATAACTGGCATGTTTCCATTATAGATCAAGCACATGTTGTCCATACTGATATTTCTTGGATACAGGTCCAACTTCATGAGGCTTTCCACCACTTGGCATATTTCACTATATGGATATAAAAGAAAAGTCAGAAATAAACCAAAAGCAACATTTAAAATATGATTCAGGGTTGCAACTTACATGATCAGCCCCCTCAAGACGGATGAAAATTTATACTCATTGCATTCTTTCACAAATGCTATGGAGGCATTTTTTCGTAGACATGCTTCTAAACTTCCAGAGACATTACTTAAGATGAGACAGCCAGCATCGTCATCCATGAAAAAATTCTCAATAAACACTGCATTATTGTGCCTAAAGTCCTTCATGAGGAGGTAATCTTGAAAGTTGATCGGATGTTCCTTATCCCCTCTCTTTATCAAGCAAGGGATTTCCCATGGACCCATCACATACACACCTTTAGATAAACCCATTGGAGATGAATCATAAAAGTCTAACTGTTGTTCCCTGTGAAGAAGCACATGACATTGTCCTTCTATTTTTTTACCAAGCGTCAAATACACCCCACGGTACTCCTCAAGACTTGTCATCTGCATTGCATATTAGTCCATATGAATAGAGCACCCTTACAATATTTTCATACATTTCGAAACACAAATATAAGACAATCTTACATGGATATGATTATGTGAAGCAATTTTTGGACTGTGCACAAATTTGACAAAGAGCTCAATATCAGGTGTGATGAAGAACAAATTGACCTAACAAAACAGATCCTGGGTTGTAGGGTTGAGAATTTTCCGATCGTGTACCTAGGGCCACCACTGTCCACACGTAAGCCAACCAAGCCGGAGGTGCAGGTTGTGCTGGACAAAGCAGCAAAGAAGATGGCAGGATGGCAGCCCAGATTACTCTCCCCTGACGGTAGGCTAAAGCTAATCAAAACAGTCCTAACAGTGATACCGGTACACTTCATGACGGTCCTACAATTGCCGCAATGGGCGATCAAATCCATTGAAAGAAAATGTAGGGATCTTCTATGGAAGGGCCAGGAGGAAGTAAGTGGAGGACATTGTCTAGTTGCCTGGCAGTCGGTTTGCACACCTAAGGAGTATGGGGCCTGGGAATTAAAAATCTTTCGCTGTTTGGGCAAGCCCTTAGGTTCAAATGGTCATCCAAGAGAATAGAACAAAAGGGAAGGCCGTGGACTTTGGTGAATTGGAAGCCAGAAGATGATAACGTGAACATTTTCCAAGAAATGATGACTGTTACAGTAGGAAATGGTGAGGACACATCCTTTTGGAAGGTATCCTGGTTGCCGACAGGAAGCATCACCATGAATTATCCAATACTGACCAGTTTTTTCAAAAGAACAAGCTTGACAGTATTAAGACTTCAAGTCTTAATATATTACTTGTTATTACTTCAAGTCTTAATATATTACTCCCTCCGTTCCACATTGTAAGAGGTTTTAGCCTCCTCATCTTTCGTCTAGATCCACTGCCATTCATATGAATTTAGACACATATATGAACAATATACATTAATCTATTTATGACTCTATTAAAAAGCTAAAACGCTTACAATGCGAAACAGAGGAATACTTGATATATACCAACCTTATGATGAAAATGTGCATTGAAATATTTATCTGCTAGACTTGAGCTGCTAGCTAGCACTCTGGCCGTGGGGCATTTCACCGAACACCTTGAAGGCATGCCGTGGAGAAGACAGAAGACTAAGCTAATTAAGGATACGCAACGGGGACTTGCCTGGCAGCCCGCAGGGGTGCCACCGCGCCGGCCGGGGGCGGCGGGCAGCGGAGGCCGAGGCGGGCGGAGGATGGAATGGCGCCGGCGACAGGCGGAGGCGTCGACGAGCACAACGCCGCGTCCCGTCAATTTAGCCGCCGCCAGGTGACTATTACTAGGATAACATGGGGAAATAAGGGGCGGTTGAGGTGGGTATTGGGCTTTTCTTTATTTCTTTTTTCTCTATTCAGCCGGGCCTTTTTTTTTTTTGACTGGGCTTGTTTCGAGTACCCAACGCTGCTTGCATGAACCATAAAAATATATTTTATGAACTTTTTACTAGGCTAGTTTCGAGTACCCAACGCTGCTTGCATGCTTTGTTTCTCTATTCAGCCTGGCCTTTTCACCGGGCTTGTTCCAAAAAAAATTTTGGATTTGGTTGTCACATCGGATGTTTGATCGAATGTTGAAGACTAATTAAAAAACTAATTAATAGGGTGTTAGAAAAACACGAGATGAATTTATTAAGCATAACTAAGCCGAAATGACAAACCTGTTTCACCCAATGACCCAGATGATTACTCCCTCCGTTTTTTCTAATATTTGACATGTTGACTTTTAATCATATATTTGATCATTCATATTATTAAAAAAACTATACAAATATATAAAAATATAAGACAGGTTAAAAATATCTTTACTAATAGACCAACTCATAACGAAATAAATAATATTTAAATAATTTTTTTAAATAATATGAATGGTCAGCAGCACCTTTTTAAAATACGCTTTTTCTGTTCGGTAGTCATATGTGCGCAAAAACAAAAAATGAAGCGAGTCAGATTCGAAAAAAAAAAAAAAAAAACTGAACGAGCGGGCCTCCCGCTCGTGATCGCGCCTTCCTCACGCTCGCACACGCACAAATGATCTGCTTTCCTTATGTCCGTGATTAGCGAGGACACCCCGCGTGTATGGCTGGCCTGCACGGCCCAGATAAGGCAGCAGCGAGCCCACGCTTTCATGTATTTTAGTTCTTTTTCATAACTTTTTTTTATAAATAGACTTCTGACGAAACTAATTTTAGGAAAGTATCTTTTCACGGCGTTAGCGTCGATGGCGCCATAGGTATACGTCACGTAGCCGTCAACGCTGGCGCTGTGAGGGTAGACCGGGCAGCGGGCCACGACGCCAATGAGGCTGGCGTCGTGCGGGGGACCTCAGTGGCACATCATTGGCGCCGTGCCTCGGACTTAGCCGCACGGCTTCCTTTCCCCTTCCTCCCTCGCTCCTCCTTTCTCCTCCCCGAGTCTAACCCTTCCACTCTCTCCTCCTTCACCTCTCCTCAAATCCACTCAGATCGAAGCCGTTTTTCGCGAAATTTCTGGGTGAAATCGAAGAGCAAGGTAAACTCCTCCATCCCCCCTTGTTTTTTTCTCGTTTTTATCGGTTAATTTTAGAGATCGGAGGCAAAACCCTAGAATACAAATTTGAACCTAATTGTTGATTTTGACTTAGACTATGAGTGATTTTATTATTGCAAAGTTGCATATGTGCAAAGCAGGGTTCCTTTGTATACAATAACAAATGCTGCCCGAGCCACCTCACGGCGTCAACATTGACGGCGCCGTGACGTCTACCTACGGCGCCATTGACACTAGCGCCGTGAAAAGGTCGATTCCTCGCCAGCTACTGGTAAAAAAAAGTTATAATAAAGAACTAAAATGCATAAAAACGTGGCAGCCAGCCCATGCATGCATCCTCCAAACTCGCCGCAAATCAGCACGCCGCCACACGTGGACAAACAGATGCCCGCGCGCGGAACTGACTTTAGCGACCGATTACAACTACAAATCCATTTATGATATGTAATCCGCGAGGAAGTAGGCAACGAACCGCGATTGCATCTCTCCTCGAGTGGGCCGGTTGCCCTTCTTCAACAACTCAAGATCGACGCGACGCCGACGGCTACATGGACAATGACTACCCTGCAACGGCGGCCGGACCAGGCATCGTCGTGCTCAACCCTGTCGGTCCCCGCTGCCGCTGGCGTACGACTTCGCGTACCACCTGGCGACGGGGCGGCGGTACACGGTACGGCTGGACCGGCTCGTTTGACGCAGTGAAGGTGTGGCCGTGCCGGATCAACATTCCGCGAGAGTTGTGACGTCGTCAGCGTCGACGGCGCCACCCTTCTGGGTCGTCAACAGATTGATATGATACCCATCCGATCCGCCGCCTCCATCTCATCAACAGACAAGAACACTTCAACACACCTCACGTCGGTGCTGCCTTGCGGCTGTCGTTATTGTTTACATCCCGCTCCTAATCCCTCAGGGCGCAATCCCTGTCACGGTGTCAACGCGTCAGTTCCGATCACTATGGATATCGGCAGTCGTTGGCGCCTTCTCTAATGGATGGGTATCTATAAGCCCATCTTTTTATAATTTTTAATAGAGGACTTCAATGTTTTAATAGAGTACTCCAATGTTTAGTGAGGATGTCATGTGGGCTTATTTTTATTATAAGCTATTTACTAAGAGTTAGATCATTGGAGGAGTTGTCTTTTAGATATCTTAGAGATAGTAGTCATCTCTAACCATTAGAGAAGGCCTAACACATCTGATCTATTGGGTAGCAAGAGGAGTAATGACAATCATGCAGCCATGCAGGTAAGGCTTAAATAAACCTTTCAGGGGCTTGCACGAGTTCGTTGTCTGCCAAGACTTTGTTTGTGCAGTTGCTGCCTGAGTCACTGTTGCAGTGCACCGCAAGATAATATACAATTGGTCTTCCATTAAATGGCTAGATTTTGCTAATTCAGTTTGGCGATTCGGTTATACATTGAGTTTACATTGACGAAAAGTCCATAAACTCACAAAGGTTAGTAAACAAATTAATTCTAAAGTTCTATTGTTCGGCCGTGCCTGAAGTAATATTTTGCACTTTTAGTAATCTCATTCCACATATATTAATGAGCTGATCTGTATAAAATGTATCTTTCATTTTTCGCACTTGATAGATACTTACACAAGCCCTTCAGAAGAGAGTGGTGATTAACTACACACATGTAAGTTATAAACTATTATGTACCCTCTATAGAACAAGCTATTCTATACCCCTTTCCCTCCAAGGCCTCCGAAGACCCATCCCGCCTCCCATCATCTTCCTAAGGCCAAAAAACCACCCCACCTCATCCAGAGGCCGGTCAAAGGCTTCATCCCGCGGGTCAATGTCTTCGTGGGTTTTCCCCATGTTTACCTAAGCCCATCTCTTGTCTAACAGGAATTGTGCAGTAACACGAAGGCTAAACTACAGTAACATAAAATCTAATCTGCTGTAACAACGTCGAAGCATAAGCATGAGGGATCTACTTCTTTAAAGCACTTTTTTTCTAGCAAAGTGGTACAAACGTTTTTTAAAAATAATATATAAGGTAAGAGATAAAGTTGTTTAAAGTTAAGGATATCTGTAGGATTAGTATTATACACACTAATGTTATGACAATAACTGTGCAGTAACATTGCACATTTTATGCAGCAACATGCTACGTTGCTACAAAATATGTGTATTGTTACTGCACAATTACAGTAACAACGCGAAATAAGTGGAGTAACATAACAGACGATGTGTGACTGTATAATGTTGCTACAGTATAGTCATAGGAGAGCATTTACAAGTACGAATCTAACGATATTTATATTTATTACATCTGATATATAAATGAAGAAATTATAGGGAACAAAATTTGCGCTATAAAAAAAGGACGGAGGGAAGCTAGCTAACCACACACGAAGAAGCAGTTTCATCTCTAATTAACTCCGGCCGCGCGCCATCTAGCTAGCATACGGCAAGATAGAGGAATTAAGCAGCAGCTAGCTAGCTGATCCATGCCTGGCGATGGCATGCGGCGCAGGGACAAGGTATTTGGCATCGTGGTATGGACGTCCCTGGTGACCTTCGGCTCCTCCTTCCTCGGCTGTATCATTTGCTTCTCGCCATTAGATATGGAATTCAAGAAGGCGTCGCGCAAGGTGAAGGCGGCAGTGTGCATATGCACTTTCGTCGTCAGCAGCACCGCCACCGTCGTGGTAGGTTACCTCCTGTGGTGGATGGCCTTCTGCCCCTACCGGATCGTCCCCTACATCGACGGCGCCGCCCTCGCCGCCTTCGACCTCAACGCCACCAGCAGCAGCAGCTCGCTCCGGTACGACCTGGCACTCAACATGACCTTCCCGGGCTCCAGGTCAGCCATCCAAAACGTCCACCTCAGCCACCTCACCGTCGAGATCCACTACAACGGCACCAAGCTGGGCCCCGGCGACGACACGCTTCCCGGGTTGGTCAAGCTGCGGCCACCGCACGGTGTACCCGGCGAGGAATGTCAGTGCTGCGATGGAGGAGGCGTTCAGGAGGGAGCAGCAGCAGCTGGTGTCCGAGTTCCACGTCGACGTCATGGTTAAGACGGTGCTCCTCTTCAGGTTCTGGCCGCACCGGGCCGCCTTCTACTACCAGTACCACTGCCCGCTGCAACTCGCGCCGCCGCCGTCGGTGACAACCCAAGGCCAAGGATTCTACTGCGCCGCACTCAAACAATGGATGTATGCCTGTACTGATCTGTATCCTTGCATGCACGCGCGCTGAATTATTTGACTATCCATCTGATCGAGCTTTAATTACTAGTACTTTGCCAACTTGATATTTTGCTCAACTTTGCCACTGCTACACTTTTGCAGACAACTCGATCTGAGTTCACTTATCACCCAGCCAAACGGGAGATTATACTACTTTGGCAACTTTTTTTAAGCAGTTTTAGGTCCAGGTACCGAGAGGTACCATTTTTTCCAGTGTAAATTTGGTACCTCTCGATACCTCAGACACTAAAATTTTGGTATCTCTTGGCACCTTCTCAAGAACTATAAAATTGCTTTTTTTTTATCGGTGTATACATTTTTTGATGGATTTCAGGAGAAATATTTATTAGATGTGATTATTATATGTTTGTGTATATACAATGCAACTAGAGCGTAAATTTTGTTTAAACAACACGTGACGGTGTAGCTCAACGTTGACGGATCGAGTGGCCTTGCTATAGCGATGGTGTGTGGAATTGACTCCTAGCTAGCCGCACGTTTTCTTTTTTCTTCCCTTCTCTTCTATGTATGCCCATGCACGAACCATGAAGCAAATCCAATGGCTAGAAAAAAAAATCTATAGCTCTATAAAAGAAAATGTATGGCAAGAGATATTGCACTACCCTTTTCTGTTTCCATAGAGAAGAAAAGAAAAACAGTGAACAAGTGCTCTGTTTTCTGTTATTTCATTGTAAGAATAATTTGCACAATTAATTGTTGTGTGCTATCAGATCAATATCAAATGACATGTGTTATGTAGTCCAGCCTTGAATTTGAGAATAAGCTTATTCTGGTGTGTTTGGCTCTATTGTTGTTTGGGCAAACAGCCAGTGCTCTCATTTAGTGGACTGTGGAAGCAAGTTTAATTGACCCTGCCAGTGACCATGGAGATGCCGGCACGGCCGCCGAACCTGGCGATGGCACAGTCAATGGAGAAGATATCCGAGGCGACGTAGCTAGGTGCTCCACCCATGACTGGCATGTTTGCACTAACGTTCAGCTTGTTGACATAGTCGGAGCGATAGGTTTGGCCAAGAACACCATGTACATCTTCAGAAAGATTGTAAAACTTGAAGCCGAGGTCAAGGTGTGCGAGGCTGTCCTCCTCAGTGACACCGTAATTGTGGATACGAGAGTCCTCCTCCGTGATGGGTACCACATTAGCCATGATGTCAAACACGCCGGCGAGCTGCACCCTCACGGCGTTGGTCGTGGTTGTCCTGGTGATGGCCAAGCCCGACACGGTGGTGGACTCCCAGTGAGCACCGAGCTCAGCAGGGACATCAATGGGGGCACCATCGAATGCGAGCTCTAGACGATCGACGTCGTTGCTCCATTTGGTTGTTTTCTTGGCTCCCATGTAAAGGCGATGATCGGCAAAGCGGATCGATGCCGAGGGCCTGGATCCAGGTGAAGTCACGGCTCATTGTCGGGTTGCGTTTGCCGATGAAGTGAGCGTTGATGTGCAGGTCGGCGTCGGAGACGATGCAGAAGTTCTGGTCCTTCTTGCCGTGGAAGTAGAAGTTGTTGCCGTCGCCACCGGTGAAGCGTGGGTCACCGCACGACGCGCCAGGGTAGAAGTCGCACACTAGAATAAGAAGAAGAAGAAGAAGAAGAAGAAGAAGAAGAAAAGAAATAATTTCACACGTACGCACACACAATTAGATGACCAATGCCACGATCGATATATAAGTTGATCTGCAAATAGGAAACAACATGTACAGAATTTGCTCGTTGAACTTACTGCAGAAGGTCTTGCAGCTGGGGCACATGACGATGCACTGGCAGCGTTTGTCACACTTGGCCATGCAAGGAGCCTGGTGACCCTCAGAATCGGTGCAGGTGAGCTGCTGATCCCTCTTGCCGAATTTGCCCGGATGGATCATGTGGTAGTTGGGTGGAAGCGCGGCAGCGCACACCACAACCATCAGCAGAGTAGCAGCAGCAGCTGCTGTTGCAACCGCGACCATTATATTGTTGCTAGCTAGCTAGATTCAGAAACCGATCGAGATATATCGTTCGGTCAGTAGCCAGCACAACTGAATTGTTCGCAATTAATGTGAAGAATGGAATGGTGTGGTACGTAGGGGACGGGCAGGGAGGCGCCAATTTATTTTGCCCATCGATGTGGAGCAGCCGGCCGGCCGGAGACGGACGGTGCGCCGCGTCGTGGTGAAGCATAACACACATGCATATATGCAACAAAATCAAGAGATTCTCTCTTAATTTTGTACGATATGCACGTAAAGCTAGCGGCTATAGCTAGCAGCATCACTGATAAAATCTATTTTCTTGACATTTTTACGTCTACGAGAAAAAAAATGATATTTCCGTATTTGTCTTGGCAGTAGAACTGCCAATACATAATCGACCACAAATATATAAATCCGTGTTTTTTTTTTCTAGCGTTTTATTATTGACGACATTTATCTGGCGGTTAGCCAACATTTTTTTTACGGTTTTTTATATTTTATTGGCGGTTTGAGGCACCGATGTAACAAAATTAATTAAGAGACGCTCTCTTAATTTGTGGTACGAGATGCACGTAAAGCTAGCGGCTATAGCTAGCAGCATCGCTTAATTAGAACGCCTGCATCTGCATCGATCTGAGATATGTGTGATTTATCAGATCTCACCTGAGGACGACAATCACAAACACGTTGTCACCTCAGGAGACCTGCCTGCGATGCTACTCGAATCGTACGTACACCTAGCTGTAGCTTTCTCTTCTCTGCTGTTGTGCACCACACGCTACTTGCATTTTTTTTAATGATAATATACTACACGCTACTTACATTGATCGATCGAGATCAGTTCGCTGTATAGCATCATACACCCTTCAGATGTATTTATTTGACGTTTTAGACAACAGATTTGTATAGAATTTAGGTTAAAATGGTTGTCGGAAATGTCATGCATAGAAAAACGGAGGGAGTAAGCCAACGGGCATGTAGCCCAGTGGTTACAAGAGGCTCAGTAACACCTGAGGTCTTGGGTTCGATTTTCCGTGGGAACGAATTTTCCAGGATTTAACGGTTTTATGCTTTTAGTGGTAGCGACATACCCGTCGACAGCGAGGCGCCCGTGGTGACTTCGTCAATCTCAAGAATTTGCCGGCACAATCTTCGGAGATGCTCATAGAGGTAGGATTTACGTGCGTGCGTTGTGGGTGTCTATGTTGTTGTATTGTGTAATACTTTAGAAAAAACGGAGGGAGTAAAATATATAGAGGAGATATGTGGCGAGGTGCCTGTTTGTTTTTTTTCCATCCAAAGGTGCGATCGCCCCCACCTGAAAAATACTCCGATTATCTGATTTCGTTTTTGTATTTCCTCCTTAAACAATTGGAAATGAGTGATTGGTGTGCATGATGTGCACACACAAATCGTAAAAAATCCAATCATAAAAACATCTTGATTGGACTCTCATATGTAAGCATCCAACGGCATCTTGATGAGATGATCGATCGCGTCAAAAGCATGCATCGATCATATGCATGGATCGGATCAAAATCATGTCAACGAGACTTTGCACAAAGTTCGATCACTACCTAGCTTCCAACTCAAACATATATTAATTGTCAACGAGTCCCTTCTAATTAATCCCTTCACATTCCCTGAATAATTTTTCAACTACGCGTAAATCGATCCGTGCGTGCGTTGCATAGCATATCATATGTCCCGTGACATTATCAAAATGAAAATGTTAAAGTTATGTTACATATATATACCCCTATATTGCTTTTTTTTATGAAAACGAATGCAGGAGTTCTACCGAAATATATTAGACGAAATAAAATCTAGAGAAAATACAAAAGTACAGAAAACAAGGGGGTATATTGATTATTTTTGAAATTATAATAGACTAGACTAATTAAAAAAGATCCACGTTAATTACAATTTATCATGCATGCATGCTTAGGTAGCTAAATACTACACTTTAGGATATAATATCAAATATAGGGTGCGTAATACAATGATCGATATATTGACGGGGGAAACGGGCTAATAAACACTCACGAGTTTATAGATATGTTCTGTTGTATGTATGTGATTCATAGGAGAAAAATAAGTACACAAGTGTGTGTTACACCTCTAAGTAGCTATCTCGATCGATCTCTCCGTACTTTCTACAAGCTGGGGGATGCCTACCCTATAGTCTTGGGAGATTGTCACCGTTCCGTTACCACGTACGACACATGCACCGGCCGGGGATTTCATAAATTGTCAATACCACGTGCATGCCTATCTCCTTGCATCTGTATCATTTGATTTTGCTATGGAGAGTGACCAAACACACGCGTCCAAGCTAGGCATTATATATGCATGGGATAGTTCATAAACTTGAGCTACCCTTACTAGCGAAAATGTGTTTAGATGTAGAAAAAAGAAACGACGTAGGGCCATTGATAAGGAAATGACAGGGCGGACCATCCAGCATAGACCACCGTGTATATTGGTTAATCAGTAGCTAGTGTACATATAATAAAAACATAGTTTTCCATTTCATACAGCTAAATGCTTAAATGGAACTAAACCTGTTCAAAGTCAGGTTTTACCGGGCTTCGGGCCGGGCCGGACTTCAGCCAGAAAACCCGAGACCCGAGCCCGGCCCAGCCGGATGAAATGGCAGCAAACTGAAGCCCAAGCCCGGCCCAACCCCAGGCTTTCCCGGGGTTTTTTTGGGCTTTTTCGGGTTTTTTAAAATATCGGGCTTTTTTGGGCTTTCGGGTTGCACTTGTCAGGCCCGAGCCCGGCTCGCCGCATGACCGAGCCGGGTCGGGCCACTCTTGAACAGGTTTAAATGGAACTATATATGTTTATGGCAAAATATAGTGGCCCAAGGTAAATAACATCTTCAATCATTGTCTCCAAATACATTAATCATGTTTAGATTGAAAAACAAATGTTGAACAAGAACAAAGGTGGTACAAGTTTTTTTTGGCTGAAGAGAGTTGATTCTTGTGTCAAATATCATATATCCGCATCGTACAAATTATTCCTGGCTCTCATGACAGCTTGGCCAAATATTTCCATGTAGACTGCATGGCTCTATTCAAGGCAACACATTTTAGCTGGCCCTAGCAGTGACCATAGAAATGCCGGAGCGCTGCCCAAACCTTGCAACGGCACAATCAGTGGAGAAAATGTCAGAGGCGACGTAGCTTGGTGTGCCTCCCATGACAGGCATGTTGGCGCTGACGCTGAGCTTGTTAATGTAGTCAGAGCGGTAGGTCTGGCCAAGGACACCATGCACGTTGTCAGTGAGATCATAGAACTTGAACCCAATGTCGAGATGCGCGAGGCTATCCTCCTCAGTGACACCATAGTTGTGGATGCGTGAATCCTGCTCGGTGATGGGCACCACGTTGGCCATGATGTCGAACACTCCGGCGAGCTGCACCCTCACTCCGTTGGTCATGGCAGTCCTGGTGATAGTGAGGCCAGGCACAATAGCCGACTCCCAGTGAGCACCAATCTCTGCAGGGACATTGATGGGCGTGCCATCAAAGGAGAGCTCGAGGCGGTCGACATCGTTGTTCCATTTTGTGGTCTTGAGGGCGCCCATGTAGAGGCGATGGTCGGCGAAGCGGATGCCAAGGGCCTGAATCCAGGTGAAGTCACGGGTCATGAGAGGGTTGCGCTTGCCGATGAAGTGAGCGTTGATATGCAGGTTAGCGTCGGAGACGATGCAGAAATCCTGGTCCTTCTTGCCGTGGAAGTAGAAGTTGTTGCCGTCGCCACCGGTGAAGCGTGGGTCACCGCACGACGCGCCAGGGTAGAAGTCGCACACTGGAATATTTGTCACAGGAAATTACGTACATTACCTTTGTCAGAATATTGATCACTGTGGGTAAATAGATTAGTTGGGTAGAGCTAGTGATGCTTGCTTACTGCAGAAGGTCTTGCAGCTGGGGCACATGACGATGCACTGGTTAGGGCAGCGTTTGTCACACTTGGCCATGCAGGGAGCCTGGTGACCCTCGGAGTCAGTGCAGGTGAGCTGCTGATCCCTCTTGCCAAATTTCCCCGGGTTGATCATGTGGTAGTTCGGTGGCAACCTCGGTGAAGGCGCCTGTGCGGCGGCGCACACCACCACGAACAGCAGAGCAGCAACAGCAACAGCGGCTGCTGACCTACACGCCATTGCCATATCTTCAGAATTCGATCGATCTCAGGGCAGCTAGCTATTTGCTACTAGCTAGATATGATAAGATCGATCGATGTGTGTCTAGTTAGCTGTGGTGTGATGAGCCGGGCAGAGGAGGCGGCAATTTATAGGCGTGTCCTGTTTCCTTGGAGATGTATATTAATTAAAAGATTCTTAATTAGTTTTGCAAGAGTAAAATACGATACGGTGGTGCAGGAGAGATGCATGTACGTTGAGTGGCATCTCTCCTTAAATTAAAAGATCGATCGATCGATCTGGCGGATTAGAGAGGGGATCGATGCACGTAAAGCGGCTGAGCATCGCTTCGATCGATCGCCTGCACCTGGACATCATAACAGGTTAATTATTACCACCTGATTGACCTAGCTGACTGCGATGCTACTCGATCGGTCGATCGTGAGTTCTCTGCTGTTGTGCACCACACGCTAGTTTGCTCCTCCTCATAAAAGTGCATCTCCCTCTAAGGCAGTGGCAGAGCCAAAAAAATGCAGTTGGAATGGGCCTAAGCGAATTGTGGGGGCTTATACACTATTTGCTTAGCTTAATCACGTAATTGCTTATATAATCATATGCAAAATCCCATTTGTTGGAGGGGGCAAGGCCGCTGGCCGCCCCCCTTGCCCTGCCACTGCTTTTAGGTTCCCTTTTACGGTACCCAATACTAGTTATCGATGATGAATGAAATATATCCGTAAATTTGTATGTGTATCGTAGTAATTGATTTATTAACTTAAGAAATTACCCACCATACCATTGAATTAACTAGTATTCCAATGTGAATTATTTTCTTTTGTAACGAGTAACACAGATAGGATCATCATTTCCATACAAATGTTATATACTATTGTAGACTATATGTGTATACTACTATATACTAACCACACTAGAATACATTCAATCTCAACCGTTCATTTACTAGTATAACTGACTAGTATAGACTAGTATTGGGTCCGTAAAAGAGCAGCACCCCTCTTATACCCTCCCCCCCTTCATTGTAAAATTCGATCCCATATTATTTTTATGACTAATCCAAGAAATATGATCAACAAGCATCCAATTACAAAAAAATGTCATCCACGAGTGCTAAGGAATGTCATCGTACATGTGATTTTGTCACAGAAATACCATTGTCATTAGGTTTTTGTTACTAGCCTTTGTCAAGTGTTTTTGTAAGATTAACAATATATCTAATGACGTGAGATGGATGTAATCCTAACAATTATGATATTTTTGGGACAAAATCGTTTGAATAATATCATTTTATGGAACTTATACCTGTCGATGACATTTTTTTTGGAGTAGGGTGTTTGTCGCTGTGTTGACACCAGAATTTGGATTTGGCCCAAAATAAGCCGATACTGAAGTAAAAGATTATTGAATCAAAATCAATACAAACGGATCGGTATGATAGAGCTAATTTTGGTATATTTCTTCATCAAGCCGATATGCTATACATCGGGAAGGATATCGGCAAGCCAGTATCAAGCAGCAAGGAAATTCGGAACATTGTAGCAGTCCGATCACTGTAGCAATCGGATACTGTTGATGGCGGTTACTGTAGCAGCGCGGTACTATTCACGGAAGATGAAGATCAATTCAAAAAAGGGAATCATGAAGGCCACACATAGAAGTTTAATTCTATCTATTAATTAGGCATGTTTTAAATATTTCCTTATGTAATTAGGAAGGTTTGTTAGTTTCTTTTTTCTAGCCGATTAGGACTTATATGTTTCCTTTCTTATAACGGCTGCATATAGCAAGCCGATTGAGTCGTGTCCTACTAGGACTCAGTTGACGCAAGGGTATAAATTGTATGCCAGGGGTCCCTGTAAAATACAGCTCCACATCAATACTACTTTTTGGCGCACCGCCACCCTAGCTCATGCTAGGTTTAACCTA
>CM002476.1:32467080-32609819 GCA_000325765.3 Leersia perrieri
CTCTCTGAACAACTCAAGCTCAGGCCAAGTGATCATCACTAGGTCGTTGGAAGCTTGGAGCTAGCTAATTTAATTTGTGATCATGGCGCCGATCCAAGCTGAAAGGGGAGGTGGCGGCGGCGGCGTACGGATCTCGTGTCGCGCCGGCTCGTCCGGCAGGAGCCATGCGCGTCGCCGGAGAAAGACGCTGGTTGAGACGATGCACCTGACGCCGTGGGATCTCCGTATGATGGCCGTAGATTACATTCAGAAGGGCGTCGTCCTTGCCAAGCCACCCGCCGGACACGAGCATTTCGTCGAACACCTTAGCGCGCGCACTGGCGAGGTTGTACCCGCTCGCCGGCCGCCGTCGACGACGGAGGTGATTCGGCGTCACAGTCGCCGACATCGCTGGCTCGACGTACGGCATGGGCGTCCGGCGTCGACCGGTTCTTGTCGCCGCGCAGGTGACCGACGGCGTGTTCGTCGCCATGTCGCTCCGGCGAGCTCTCAACTCCTTCGCCAGTGCTCGAGAGCACCGTCGTCGTGCCAATCCCCTCTCCCCTTGTCCTCGCCGGCGGAAATCATCGGCCGGCGAGCCGTGTACCCGCCGGCGCCGGTGGAGGAGTGTTTCTTCCACTTCACGGCGGAGAGCGTCAAAAACCTCAAGGCGAAGGCGAACGCCGAGATCGTCAGCGCCGGCTCGCCGGAGATGGAGACAGACGAGGCACGCGATCCCCGTCGGATGTGTGAAGGGCCACTGCCGGCGAGGTGTTCGACAAGGGGATCGGTCGACGTGGCCGGAGAATCCGAGCTTCCGGCCGATTTTGTTTTTCCTTCGACTGACCGGTGGGTCCCACAAGTTTTATTTTGTTGGGGTAGAGAGGACTGAGGGACCCAAAGTGAACTTACTTTTTTTTGTGTTGCTTGTGGCCCAAACGCAGCAGCGTCCGATGAGCCCACTCACAAACAAAGCCCGACTATGACTTGGCTTCTCGCAGACGCCTCGCCGCACCCGCACTGGCACCGCCTGCGCCGGCCATCCAGCCATCAGGTCGGCAAGGAGTATTTCGATGGTTCCCTCGAGTCCATCTCAACCCTATTCTGCTTCAATTTGCTCCGTTACGAATCGAATGGCGCCGCCCCAGCTAGATCAACTCTCTTCTCTGCTCTCCGGCGGCGCCACCCCGGATACTTGCTGCTACCCTTCAGCTCCTCCCGCCCAGGTATTGCTCCCCTTCCTTCACGTTACCAAATCATCCTGCATTTCACTTTTGTGTGTGATTGCAATTTCAGCACGACGAGAGAAGAGAAATTATCAGATTTAGACATGTTAGGGATGGATATATAGGTCAGGTGTGGCGTGTAGAGATCACAAAGGGACCAGTAGAAGAAGAATAGAGCAGCACAAGGTTCACTATCCCCTTTATTTTTCGCGATGAATTTATCAACTTTGTTTCGATCCACCAGTATTGTATGTTTGGCAGTGATCTACGCCACCTGTTCACCATCTCTCTATTCCTGTACTTTCTTTCCTCAACATGAGCATTTCTAGCACCATCTTTTAGTGTCTGTGCATATGACTCAAAGTATTCTAGGTGAAAAACAAGTGGGTCATACAGCAAGAGCATCTCGCTCCTGCAGTTTGCTTCCCAAATATCGTCCTCTCTGTACGTCGTTTATACAAACTTGTCGTTACTGTGGTTTCTGATTTTGAAGCGGTGTTGATCTCTTTTTTTTTTTGGTGGCCACAGCCCACAGTTAAGAGAGGTTGGTCTAAAAGTTCTTGTCCTGTATATATGTTACGGGCTTTGGGCCAGGGGTCCGAGGCCCATGAACAATGCTTGTGTGGTACTGTAGCAGATAGGTTTATGGTTGGTAGAGATAAGATTAGATTGAGTTTCTTAAGGATTAAGTCATTTTAACTAAGTCTGTCACAAGCGGGACCAGCTGAATCACTGACATCAGGTCTGGATGGCATTTCATATTTCATCGTATCTGTAAGAGTGGCAAAAAATTAATTATTCTAGGAGGAGGTGGAGCAATAGAGGTGCGTCTGGGAGGCGGAGTCGGCGGCGAAGGAGATGACTCAAAGAACATGATGGATCTTTTGCACAATAACCCATCAAACTTCGTATATTACAACAAGGTCCATCACATCAATCTTTCACCGTAGATACTCGATTCGATGGCTGCAAAATGGGGCGAACCATGGAATCAGAAAGAGCCACGTGGGCACGCTAACTGTCTGAGATTGGACCCAGATTTCGTATATAGAGATATGAAAATTGATTCCTAAAAATCCCCAAATTGAGAGTTTTCACTCTTGCAACGTCATTGTCAGCTCTGCCTACTGTCGTTCCCTCCTCCCTCTACTAATCTCTCCCACGGTCCCACCTTTGAGAGCATACAATAGACTAAGATGGCTCAAAAAAAAATCATTGCTAAGTTGGCAGAAAAAAATTTATTGTCTTGCCCCTCCAGTGCCACGTTGTCAGCTCTATCTCATGTCATTGCCTTTCCTTTTCACTCATAGGGCATTTAACTTTTTGTCACTCTTACGAACGGCGTTTAACCCGATGTCAATATGGTCCGCCTGAGTCACTGACAGTTGGTTCAAATGACATGCGGACCCTATTTCATTCGTAAGAGTGGAAAAAAAATAAATTTGACTCGTTGGAGGGCTCTAGATGGGGATCCTCTCCTGAAGAAGAAAAACTTAAGAAAATAGTGATAATTTATCATAGCGGAATAGAGTACCCCGATTCCAGAGGTCCATCAAGTCGTATGATTTAGGAAAGACAGAAAAACTTTCTATACTATACAATCCGGATACACTAATTCGAATATCTATTGGTAAGTGGCGAAACTGGAGAAAAATCAAAGGGGGTCGGACAAACATTTACTGGTTCAAAATTTTGACAACCTGTGTTAGTTCTTTATTGTTTATACAAGCATACACTAGCTAACCATCAAAATTTAATCTTTGAATTTTGGGTGAAGCTGGAGTTTTATGTTCTTCTAATTCGTTTTCTTCTAATTGAGAATTTTAATATCATATCATTATCATTTTGCCCTTCCACAAATGCCTGGTAGTTTCTTACCAGGATTTTTCCTTTGGTCCAATTTCATAACAAATCCTATGATATTATGAGACATAAAATTTGTTGAGGGACTTCATTAATTTATTTACCATGTATAGGGCAACGACGAAATCTAGTATTCCCTAGCTATCTAAGGACGTTCGTTCAGCTCTCCCATCGCCCCGGCCCAGGATGCAAATTGCGTAGACCTGAATTCATGCATACTTTGCATTGCATTGCCCGGTAACATGCACTTTGGTAACATACACACACCTTGGATACCACCGTATCAGGTACTTACGAGTATCAGATAATCTGGTACCTCCTGACATGACGTTGGTGAAGAAGAGAAATGACAGCGCCAACTAGCATCGCATAAAAGGGAGACCTAATTTAATACCGAGGTGGCTAGACACTCCAAAATTATTCTTTGTCGTCTTCTTCAGCAAGCCCCTCACGTCCCCTCTGGTGAGTCCTTTGGCGATATCTCCGATGAGCGGCGGCTAGCTAGACTGCTGGCCAGACAAGTGTTAATTGAAGTGGTAGTTAAAAGGCTGGTAAATTGTTCTTTGTACAGTTGGATGATCTGCATGCCTGTCTTGGAATATTATACTCACCTGAAGCTAGCTCATTCGTTTTTTCGAAGGAAAAAACCAAGATGTGGTACGAGCACTACGTCAATAGAAAGATACAAATTTCACGGGACATTGGACTGATCCCTATTGTACTGTGGATAAACAAGTCACATGACATGTTATTATCTCTAATCGTCGTTGGATATTGTATCTTATTCAATACTTGTTACTTGTAGATAAACCAGTCATATGTAAGACGGTTGGTTTCTATTCAATACATGTTGCTTCTGCAAATGAACTTAAAAGGGTTATTTGGTTCACACCTCCACTTTGCCTCACTATGCCACACCTCAAGTTAGGTGTTTGGGAGCTGTGGACCGATGGGCTTTGTGGACCGCAGCCCATAGTGAGGAACCCAAAGTAGACTTTTTTCCTAAATTTTATGTCCCACACAGAAATGGATGTGCAGCCCAGCCTATTCAACAGTTGGTGCCTTTTTCTCAGCGGCTTATTGGGTTCTCGCTTCCAGTCTTGGCAGCGACTTTGACTTGAGGCCTAGCTAGCAGCTGGCACTAATATACTTTGTTGTACACTAATTATCTATTATTAAATCTCTATTAATTTATTTATCATGTGTAGGTCGTCAACGACGCAATCTAGTATAGCTATCTAAGGACGTTCGTTCAGGTCTCCCTGCACCTTGCCCTGCCCAGGATGCAAATTGCGTAGACCTGAATTCATGCACACTTTGCATTGCATTGGCCGGTAACATGCACTTTGGAGACCACCCTGATAATTAACGAGTGGAGTATATATGTACTTATTCCGCGGTCTTCAAAAAAAGGGCAAAGTATGCAGAACTTAGCTTGTAAACTCGACGACGACGACGACCATACCTCTGCCTAGCTCAACTCTAGCTAGCTATAGTAGCAAACGTAACATACATGCTTATGTACTGTCACTTTGTCTTCCCCTACGCCACTTTCCACCGAAGCCACTTCACCTCCAATTCAGCCCATGGCCAGTTCCATCTCCCATCTTCCATATATAAGAACCCTAGCTTGTCCCCATCTACTCTCACCCATATCACTCATCGTCATCAACTCCATCGATCAATTGATCAGCTAGCCATCTAGCTATAGCTAACTGATATAGATCAGTTTAACACAACTACAGGACTAGCTGTTTGATTATTGTTCCATCGTCGACGACGGCGATGGCGAGGGCTCTGCTGGTGGCAGTGGCAGTGGTGGCCCTTGTGTTCTCCGTGGCCTCCGCGGCGCCGTCTCCTCTGGTGGCGCCGAAGCCGGAGCCCGGCAAGCGGTCAAAGATCCCGGCCAAGACCCCATTGACCACCATCACCTTCAACCCTGCAGCTGGCCACAAGCGCGACTACCAGGTCACCTGCACCAACACCGGCCCCCACCGTCGTCCCTGCGTCGTCACCTGCCCTTCCACATGCCCCAACAAGTGTCTCGTCTTCTGCGCCTACTGCCTCACCTTCTGCAGTATGTTATAAGTCAAATTTCTTTAAGTTGAACCAATTTATTTTTTTTCTACTTCGACCTGATTCTTCGATCATTTATATTTACTATGTATATGTAGTGTGTGATCTGTTTCCGGGCACATCATGCGGTGACCCACGGTTCACGGGGGCGGATGGCAACACGTTCTACTTCCATGGCAAGAAGGAGCAGGACTTCTGCGTCGTGACTGACACCGACCTGCACATCAACGCGCACTTCATCGGCAACCGCAACGCTGCCACGAAGCGCGAGTTCACATGGATCCAGGCCCTCGGCATCACCTTCGGCGCCGACAACCACCGCCTCTACATCGGCGCGCGCAAGGCCACCGAGTGGGACGACGACGAGGACCACATCCAGATCACCTTCGACGGCGAGCCGGTCAACGTCAACGCCGTCAAGGGGGCCCAGTGGGTATCCAAGGCCCTACCCGCCCTCTCCGTCTCCCGCATTGACACCGTCAACGCCGTCACCGTTGACCTTGACGGCGTCTTCACCATCACCGCTAACGCCGTCCCCATCACCGACGACGACGACCGGGTCCACCGTTACGGCAAGACCGGCAAGGACAGCCTTGTGCACCTTGACCTTGGATACAAGTTCCATGCCCTCTCCGACGAGGTCGACGGCGTTCTCGGCCAGACTTACCGGCCGAATTTCGCCAGTATGGTCAACATCACGGCGAAGATGCCGATCATGGGCGGCGCCGACAAGTACAGGTCGTCGGGGCTCTTCTCGCCGGACTGTGCCGTCTCCAGGTTCCACCGACGTGCCGGCGCCGGAGAAGAACATGTCGCCGTCGGTTTTGCCTCGTAATTGATTAATTAAATCGTCGATCACTACGTACCAGACCGTCTGCTGCAATTAAGCAACCATATATACGATCGATCGGCTATGAAATAAATCAGACATGTAGAGTCGTCATATATACTTAACATACTATATGTGCACCTTGTCAAGCAAGAAATAATTTTCCTCAATGGTGCATTATTAATTCCATTTTATTGACTATTATTAAGGAGCTCTTTCGATTGGATAATAATAAGAAGAGCTCTAGATTTGTTTTGATCAAAATGTGTCGTATATATAACCTTGTTTTGTTATTTATTTATTTTTGTCTGGCTGACGTACGAACATTTAGCTAGGTGCCTCGGAGTAATTAACTTGTGTTAAACTTCAAATCGTGAACTACATCACGTCCCATTTCTTTGTCAACTGTATTACTACCAAATTAAGTTAAGTAAACTGTGAACAAAGTGAAGCAAGTAAAGCTATACATTGGCGTGAATATGTTAATTCGTTCTCGTTACTCGAAAAAAGCCGCCACACCTTAGCTTGTTTTTGAAGGTGTGGATTGTGGATGGGCCTGCCCAAATTAGGCCCAATTAAATTTCGAAATAGGCCCATTTATGTCTCAAATTGCAGCCCGTCCTCTCGTCTCTCATGTCTTCTTCACAAAAGAAAACGAAAAAAAAAAACTAAATCCCACACAAGCGAGCACGATGCACGGCGGCGGCAGCGGCGGCGATGACGCCGGCGACGAGATTGTCCTGGAGATCACCGACACGACCTTCGCCGCCGGAGAAGCTGACGCCTCGCCTCCGCCTCCCGTCTCCGTCTCCGACCTCGCCGGATTAGACCCCCTTCCGTATCCAACCATTTCGGTTCGTGCCGACCGCACAAGGCAAGTCTCCTCTCCTCCGGTTCATCGACCGACGAGCCGCTTGTTCTAATCCCTCGCTGCGTGATTCTCACCAGGCTAATCGAGAGCTCCTCTTACTTCCGCGCCCTCCTCGGTGGCAGCTTCAGGTCAGTAATCACCCCGACGAGATCGATAGAGCTCTCAATCTCTCGATCTAACAGAAAATTATAATCAAAATGGGTGAATTTTCCTTCGGCTCTTGTGGGCGCAGTGAATCCGGGAGAACACATGTGCAGATCAGCTGTAACCTCGAGGCGGCCGTGCAAGTCCTGCTCTATCTGTTTGAGCCTTCTGGGAGTTTCAGTATTACGCATCACAGCTTTCTCCCTCTAATGGAGGTATCCACACTTGAATACAAATGGATCAGATTTTTATGGCCTAGGGAAGCAGTTGTTGTCTGGCATTTGTGTGCATAGAAATCACAGTTGCTCATCAAAACTATTACTTGGTCAGTTTATCCGATTGGAGTCAATATACTATGTTTTGGCCGTTTAACTGTGAAAATAAAAACGCCATGTTCTTGTGCCTCACTGGGTTTGAGCTTAAAGCTTCCATAGGTGGTCATTAGATCATGCACTTCTATAATTTGAGTATAGTGCTATTACCTTTGGTGTATAGTCTGTGATGCTCAGTACTGAATGTATGATGTACTTGTCTTTGCAGGGTGGTTTGTTTCTGGCTGTTGAGGATCTTCTAACAGAGTGTGAAAGGTGGTTCTGCACCATGAGCTCTCAAAGTTCTTCGCTATTGATCCCATTAGATTTCATAATTGAGATCTGCCAATTTGCTCAAGAGCAGGGTGAGCCATCTTTTGTTGCTGCTGTTGTTCTAATGGTTTTCTTTCACTTTTGCAAAACGAAGTCTATTCAAAGATCTAACTCTTGTTGACATTTGTATGGTTGCAGGGATTGCTTATATTCAAGATATATGCCCAGGATATTTAGCTCAGAATTTTGTAGGTACAATATACTAGGTTGCAATGCTTCCATACTTTTCTGCGTGCTATCAATATAATTTGTTTTCTAAGTCCTAACAATATCTTCCTTTAGTTTAAAAACATCATGCGTCACTGCTTGTGCATATTTGTTCCATTCCTGTTCCTTTTGAATATTCTAGAAAATCAAGGACCTGCAGTCACCATATTTGACTCGCATAAACCATTCTTCTTGCCTCATATTCAGATGGGAATATTCTAGAAACTGTAGGGGCTTGATGAATTTTCATGTGTTCTATTTATGACTGATGAAAAATGTTTATTGGCATTCATGAATGATGATTACTGGTTGGATTGAAGTAAAGGGTTTGTCTAGAACGAGGAAGAGCTCACTGATTTTTGTCTAGAATGATGAATGCATGAATTGGCAACTTGGCATTCATGAATGCTGATTACTGGTGGAATTAAAGTAAAGTGTTTGTCCAGAATTTTAGAGGAAAGCCCACTGATTTTTGCTTTTTAGGGAGAAAACGAAGATTTTTCTGTTTGTTGGTAGTACCCTGTCGTTTATTATGACCTTTTGAGGGGCCGTATTTTTTGTCCTGGTATTCTAATAATTAAGAATATGCCTTGTTTCTTTGGACGTTTCTATAAACAAAAAAGTTCTCAGCCTTTTAAGACTTATGATAGTAAATTGATGAGAGGCCAACTTACCAGCCTAATAGAACTGCATATGGGATTACCTTTCTTTGGCATGAAATGTATTTATGTATAATTACCATACAGGTGCAGGTTATTGCCAGTGGGTCGTTTGTTAAAATGCCTTACGATTTGTTATATTCTACAATCGAGTGCCCACATCTTACTGTGGATAGGTTTGTTTTAATGTATTCTCAGTGTTTTCCATAATTAGATTGTTGTGCTTTCATTTTGATGCTGAAAAATGAATTTTGACCTTACCCAGTGAAAAACAATTGTGCAAAGCAATCCTATGTTGGATTTCTGAAAATCTGAGATGCTGTAAAAAACTAGTTCCCAGCTCAGTAGATGGCCAGCTGTGCCTTCTTAATAAGGTAACATCTCTAGAACCTTTCTATACAATGTTACATGACATATAGCATCATATATGTGTTGTTTCTTTTGGTTTATTTATGGACTACCATGAACACATATTTTCGGTAATACCACTTTACTGAATATCTGACCATACAGATTTAAGCCTATAATTTTGTTTAAACCTGTTCTCCAGGTGAGGATATGCCTCTTACCTTTGGAATTTGCAGCAGGTATGATTCCTCGACCATGAGCTTTTAATTGAAATACATTATGTTATGCAGTTCTCATGTTTAATCTTTGACTATAACAATACATCATTCATGCTTCTTGATTCATACTTTTAGGGACAAAGCGAAACTGGACTGAGTTCGGAAGCAAGGTAGAGAGTAGGATTCTTAATCTGCTCAAGGACGGTGTGCAAACAGTATTGGATGCAACTGCTGATGATGACATGGAGAGTTACCGTATTCGAATTACAGAATATTCTAAGGTTTTTGTTTGAAGCCATCTCTGCTCTAATAATGTTGTTGTGTTGTCTAGAATTCTTTTCTTGTTGCTGTTGTTTTTACGGTGCTTCACAAATACAGTATATAGTACTTTTTAGTGAGCAGACCATAGTACCATACATAAATTGGCTGCAGTCACTTGGTGTATACTTTGATTGGATGACTACATATTGATTTTGTTTGATCTAGCGTTGGAAAAGTAGGTAAATTACCCTTTACTTTTGTATATATAAAATATTCTCATGAAATCTATAAAAAGTTTTTGGTTCAACAAATCTTTTTACAAACGTCTTCTGCTCTGAGATATTGTTATTTTCTTGTGACAAATGGCTTAATCATATTCTGCAATTGTAAAAGGGGCCCTCATTGTCTAGTGCAGATCATACACTTTGTTGCACTTCTGACAGGTGAAGATTTTATTTCGCAGAAAATAGTGCTTTCTGGATGTCCACAAATAACTACTGAATTATTGTACATGTCAGTGCTCCCCACTAATCTCGATGCTTCATTTAAGAAAAGGATAGGAAGTCCAGGTGCTCAAGTTGATTACCAAAACATCATCCTTTACAATGAGGTGAAGAAGGATGTTAAAACCTTGTCATTTGGAAATGTACGCATGGTGGATCTCTCAAAATGTCCTAATGTACATTTCAGCACTGCGATTGACTGGTTGAAGCAAGCATTTCCTGAATTGAGGATATTCCGAGCTTCCTTTTGTTTGCTATTTCAGTTTGAACATTTGTTATATATGTTACTGGAATGTCCATGGATTAATGAAATTGATTTGACTATCGATACGAGCATTATAGCACCCAAGCATTTAGTTATGTCTTCTAGATTTGAAGTACGAGCCACTATTAAGCCAAAGCTCACAAGATATTACCTACAAGATCCCTCATTTGATACCACAATAAACTCAGATTTCTCAAATATATCAAAATTGGTATTGGAAGGCAGAAATGATATTACTGGTATGAAATATGTTCTGTTCTCTTATTCTTGATTTGTGCCGATGCATATTGTTATAAGAAATTCTGTAATCGAGTTTGTTCTTTTTTGTGTGTGTGTGTGCAGATGTGGACTTGTTGAAGATATCCATTCTGAAAAACTCTCTTTGTTATATAAACATTAAAAGTTGCACCTTATTGACAGATGTTGGTATATCTAAACTATTACTTAAGTGCACAAAGATTCATTCAATGGTTCTATCTTATACTTCTTTTGGAAACCAATCGATTCACACGCTTTGCACTCCTAATCCTCTGGACAGCATGGATGAGTGTAGTCATGTAATGGCATTTAGAATGCAAGAATTGCACCTGGATGGATGCAAAGGTAGACAGCTTCTGTTTCATGTCAAAGGTTTCTCTACAACTAAGCAGATCATAACTTGCTAGGACAGTAGAAATGCCCTTCTTGTTTTTATGTTCTACTTTTCTCTCCATTAGCCTAGCATGGGGAATCTGACTAATCTAAGTTTACATGGTGCAGGTATTGGTTATGCCGCTATGTCTCAGCTAATGAGTAAAGTGAATATGACGAATTACTTATCTTTAAGGGAGACACCACTTAATGATGAAGCTCTCTGCAATTATGTTGGCTCTACCCTCGAGTATCTTGACATTTCCGAGACCGTGGTATGGCTTTCTGTTTGTATTATATTCATATCGTCACCTTTTTATATATTAGATGCTTTTACTTAATTCTTTAAACTAAAGCATCTATGATCCTAAGCATGCATTCTTCAGTTTTGAACTCTCAAAGGATCAAACACTTCAATTGACTGATTGCAGACTGTGATTCAGTGAATTTGCTCAGTTTGGATACTATCAATAAACAGTAGTAGTATTTTACAATTAGATTAGCCAAGGGTAACACAATCTGGACTATGTACTCTGTTTTATCTTTATGTAGCTTCCACGATCTGCGGATATTGAATTATGGAACATAGTCTCAATATTTTAATGATCAATGCAAACCTAGTTCTATTTGTACAAACATTAAATAGAGTATATGATTGTGATGATTTTTCTTCTGGTATATTTGAATAAGAGAGCGATCACCTTCTTTACTGTTGTAGCTGCAAAAGTGCGAAGGATAGAATAAAGTGCAGTCATACTGTCAGAGTTCATTTATATTTATTTTTGTCGGCATTATACCATAGCAGAACCATTGCTATTGTTTGCTTGATATACATACTAATGGTTAATTTTTTTCTCGCCCTAAAAATTACAGGTTTCTATGGTATCATTAGCACCAGTTATTCAAAGAAATTATAATTTGAGATGTTTGAAAGCAGCTGGATGCCGCAACCTGCTCTTCGAACATGGTGAAGATCTAACGAGTCGTAATATGTACGGAGATTTCCTACAAGAAATAACAAGTGCTTGCTGCTTGGAGGATGTTGAGATGGGGTGGGCATTTTGCCCCATTCGAGTTACAACCCTTATCCCTTCTTTTAGTAAAGTAAGAAATATGGCTATTGGCCTTGGCACAACATTACCAGAGAATATACTGTGTGCTCTTCCTGAGATTTGTCCATTCCTTGAGTCTTTGGTTCTTAGGTTTCAGGTGTGTCTCTAGCTCAAGTCTCTGTTAGTAATTAGATAATATGACTACATGTGCCTTTAACTCTTTAACTGTATGTCATACATACCAGATGATCTCTGACAAAGTTGTAACAAATCTGCTGGAATCCTCAACAAAGCTTCGGGTGCTTTGCCTGCACTCTTGTCTTGGGAGTTTGACTTCATTGAGCTTTCAAATGAAGGCCCCGGCACTAAGAATCTTAAGGCTTGAGTGGATTACTCCATGGATGACAAATAGTGACTTGGCAGTCCTTATACAGAACTATAACTTAGTTGAACTTTCACTGACTGGTTGCAAACTCCTTGACTCCAGTAAGTACTACTTTCAAATTCCGTATTTGGATCCATTTATGATATTGTTAATATGGGTTTTCGTGATCAACAGGCTCTCAAGAGTTAATCTCGTCTGGTTGGCCAAACTTGACTTGTTTACACCTTGAGGTATGCATTAACTCTAAAGATTTGGATGGAACATTTATCGTTTTTATTTTCAAGTCAAAATCTGAAGGTTTCAGTGTTATTATTTCTTAACCACCCTAAGAAATTTCTAACAGAACTAAGGGGTGCCATATCCATACTGAATGCATCAGCGGTATTACTGTATTTCATTCACTAGTAGTAGATGTTTATATCTCCTGAAATTGTTATTAAAGCATACTCTTGTAAATAATAATTTTACTTTTATGAGGCATTCAATGTTTTGTATGTATATTTTGTATATATTTGGAAACTCCAATCTACACCTGAAATTGTTAATATCCTGTAAACCCCGTGCCCCCATCTCTTAGGTTTATTTGATTTACAGGAATGTGGTCACATAACACTTGATGGGGTTTCTTCAATTTTAAATTGTAAAGCTCTGGAAGATCTCTTACTTCGGCACACGGTGAGCACATAAAATGTTGTAGCCATGTAGTTGAGATAATTGATATGATCTGAAAACTCATAATGTTAAATAGTTTGAACATGCATTAAAAGATGGAGGCAAAGTTTATTCTGGTTAAGGTTTAGCATTTCACCTAATATGTTACTGCACAGTATTCACATTGGAACCGGATTGGGAATAATTTATCAATTGTACATATAATTCTGGCAGTACAGTTGTGTACACCATACATTGTGTACATTCAGGATAGTGTAGGCTTGATCTTTCCCCTACAAAGGGATAACCCTTTTGCATAGTTCAGTTACTTGAAGAAAAGTCAAATGATGAGAAGCCAGAATGAACGCTGAATGATTCTGTGTGCTACTATTTCCGCTAACAAGCTTTGTGGAAGATGTTTTATATTGTATTCCTAAAAGTCAAATGAAAAAAAGATGTGGAGTACATCTAAATTCTGTACTGCTTTAGTGGTTTCTGAAACTTAGTCGTTACAGGGTAAGGGTATTGGAAGAACCATCATAACCGATGCCATCACAGAGGTACCAATCTTATCTATAGTTTGTTTTGCCCTTGCAACATTTATATAGATGAGTGTGCAACTGAGTTTGATGCTTATCTCAGCTACCGCTGCTAAGAAAACTGGCCTTGGATCTTTGCGATGCTTCTGAAGAAGGCTATGATAGTCCAAATGTGAGTATTCCAAAGATTTGCCGAGCTGAGTTAATAATAATAATAATAATAATAATAATAATAATAATAATAATAATAATAATAATAATAATAATAATAATAATAACAACAACAACAACAACAACTGAATAATAATAATAATAACAACTGAATAACGATGCTAATATCTTTGTTTTGCTTTGAAGAACCCGGAGGGGAAGATGATAAGAACCATAAGGATGAGTAGATGCAAGTCGGTGAGGTCTTGTTTCGATCTCCAGAGGGAAGGATCCTCAAAACCAGTGCACAAGGAGACCATTGTGTTGGAATGGAGCAGCAGACAGCTAAGAACCACCATTGTAAAAGAAAGACTGTAATAAGTGTAATCTCTAAAACATCATGTTGTATACTTGTATTGAATGTTCTTTTTTTTATTTTGGCGGAGATTTTGTATTGGATGCTTCTATGGAGTAATATTTGGATTCATGACATTTTCTTTTGGATATGCCATTTAACTTTACCTCTCATGTTTGCTGGTGGCCAAAAATGAAAAATGACATACATAATAAACCTAAAAAAATGAAACGAAAATAAGAAGAAAAAACGACAATATTACTAACCCAAGGCCCAAAAGAGAAGAAGACTAATAGAAGAGTCGTCTCCTTGCTCGACGGCGGCGGCTAGGGCGGCGCGGCGACCACTCGCCGGCCGCCGTCGCCACCTGATCTTCTCCATCATCAGCCACGCGCACGCGGCGACCACTCCCGCAGCATACCGCACCGGAATGGCTGACCTCGCCTCCTCTGCCGCGTCGCTTCCTCCAAGCCCTGACCCCGACGCCGGCGAGGATTCCTCCAACTCTCCGCCTACGCCGCCGGAGAGGTCGAGGGCGCGGGGGAAGGTGGTGGTGGTGATGGGCGCCACCGGCGCGGGCAAGTCGCGGCTGGCCGTCGACCTCGCGGACCACTTCGCCGGCGTCGAGGTGGTCAGCGCCGACTCCATGCAGGTCTACCGCGGCCTCGATGTCCTCACCAACAAGGTTCCTCTCCAAGAGCAGAAAGGTCTCTCCCTTCTCCCCTGCAGACTCGATTCACCTCTCCATTTGTTTTTACGAGAATCTGCTTCAGATCGAGCCCAATTCCCCGGCGATGTTTTTCCCTTTTTTGCAGGCGTTCCTCACCATCTCCTTAGCACAATTGACCCCTCTGTGGAGTTCACTTGCCGCGATTTCCGTGACCAAGCTGTGCCGGTGAGCCTATCATGTTACTGCTACTACAAATTTCAGTGGTCATAGTGTGCCATGTTATGTTTTGAGAAACAGTAATTTTCCCTTACTGTGATTACTTGTTTTTCTGTGTGGTCACAGATTATCGAAGATATATTGGATCGTGGTGGCCTCCCTGTTATTGTTGGTGGCACAAATTTCTACATTCAGGTTCATACTTCAGCGTGTGCAAATTCCTGCATCAGAGGCTGTTTTCTTCTGAATAAGACTATATCTGATTTATGTCCTTTTAACATTTATTATAGGCACTTGTTAGCCCATTCGTCTTTGATGATATGGTACAAGATATGGAGAGCTGCACTTTTGGTGACCATCCAGTTGAGATAGGTGAATATTGGAAACATAGCACATGTTTCTTAATTTTTTTGTGCCTTTGATCAATTGTTGTGTCAAATTGGTGTTTGACTTGTTTATCACTGTTTAAACATGCTAAGCAGGCCTTGATAATGATGCCAGTCTGTATGAACATTTGAAGAAGATCGATCCTGTTGCGGCACAAAGGATCCACCCAAACAACCATCGAAAAGTAAGGGTGTTGCACAGTTTTATTTGTATTCTTAGCCAGTTGGGTTTATTTTGTAGCAGGTGCGTTTTCCTTGTGCCATCACTCCATTTTTCTTAGTGTCTTATCCCGTTCTCCATGTTTTGTTGTGTTGTGCAGATAAAACGCTATCTTGAGTTGTATGAATCCACAGGCGCCATACCTAGTGATCTTTTCCAAGGGCAGGCCACAGAGGTGAGGAAACTGACTTCCCTTTTTAATTAATACTCTGTCTAGATTCTGACTTGGTGCTGTTTATAGACAATGTAGACCTTGTGAAATGTGCATGGGCTTTGTTCATATTATCATGCCTACAAACACAGTTTTTGCTGTACAAAGTTGGACCTCCTGTTAACTTTAAATGTCCTAACTGAGCTCGTTTGTTGTCAGGACAGAAGTGGGGTCGACCTAGTAACTCCAAATTTGACTGTTGTTTCTTGTGGGTAGATGCTGATCTCCATGTTCTGGATCGTTATGTCAATGAAAGGGTTGATTTCATGATTGATGATGGCCTGCTAGCTGAAGTGTGCAAAATATATGACCAGGAGGCCACTTATACCCAAGGGCTGCGGCAGGCCATCGGTGTTCGTGAATTTGATGAGTTTTTCAGATATTATTTTACAAGAAAAGGAACTGGTGAGATACAGATGGATTCTCATACAAGTATGGCAGGTCTCCATGATAATAACCTAAAGAGTTTATTCGATGAAGCAGTCTCACAGCTAAAAGCAAACACACGCAGACTCGTTAGACGTCAAGTAATCTCAGAACTTGTTTTTATTTAAATAAAGTAGGTAAATAATTGAAAATTGTATTGTGTATTTTGATATTCTTGCCTCCTTGTAGAGACGAAGGCTACATCGTTTGAATGAAGATTTTGAGTGGAATTTGCACCGTATTGATGCAACAGAAGCTTTCTATAGTAAGGCTATTTGCATTTCGTATATTTCTTTGAAGTTAAAAGGTTTCATCTGTTATGAAATTTCATGTGTTTATTTTGCTCGACACATCATGCATATCTTTAGGTACCACAACTGACTCGTGGAACATGAAAGTCATTAAACCGTGCGTGGATATTGTTAGAGGTTTTCTATCTGCTGATACAAATTTGGAAAACAGAGATGGTTCTACTGTAATTGGAAACCCTAGGATGACTTCAAGAGAGTTGTGGACTCAATATGTTTGCGAGGTAATTTGGATGCTTTTGTCTGCTTACAATAGGAAACAAATGTTGATACTTGCATCACATTTGTGTGTTTTGCACCCCAGGTTTTGTTGGTGGGATAGCAATTAATCTGATGGAACTTTCTTGCTCCTACGTGACAGGCCTGCGATAACCGGGTACTTCGAGGGGCACATGAGTGGAAGCAACACAAGCAAGGCCGATGCCACCGGAAAAGAGTACAACGGATGAAACAGAAAACTAGAGGAGCAAACTGATCATTATAACCATATATCACCGTTGGCTCTTGGTGTTCATGTTGAATCCTCTGCAACTGTTCCCATGCATCCTGTTTCTGGTAATTGAGTCAGATTGGTGGAAGATTACACCATTCAAAAGGTCGCAAGCGGCATATGGATTATTAATTATACCTTGGCACTCCCTTCAGTCAAGAATAGACGACAAATACATTCAAATCAATTTCATTGTCCTAACGCCATATATATATGACTGAAGGTAGTATATTTTTGTTCCTATTCTAAACTTTCATTGTAGAGAACCGGTGTGATGCACACCAACTCGACAAGTCGACAGATTGGTCGGCACAAGCACGTCCGGTTGAGTAGCATCTGCACTGTTGACCAGCTGGAGGTTTATCCTCTCTGTTGATCATTTCTGCTAGACTACCCCGGTTTCTTCATTATAGACACTGCAAATTGGGTAGGCGGTCTTTGTAACAAAGTGATGTTAGTGATCAGC
Source organism: Leersia perrieri (assembly GCA_000325765.3). Lineage (NCBI taxonomy): Eukaryota > Viridiplantae > Streptophyta > Magnoliopsida > Poales > Poaceae > Leersia > Leersia perrieri. The sequence goes on from CM002476.1 coordinate 32,484,329, forward strand.
AATTAATCATGACATTGACACATCGAATATTACATGTCTTAGTCTTTCAGACCGCATGATTTTCCCTTTGTATGTGACTGGTCATGCTAAGGTTACTTACATACAAATTTCTGGGTTTGATGAACTGCAATAGTAACTGAACTCTCATGTTTACCCGATCGCACAAGACTATGCACGTGTATCATATAGGCACTGTTGAGACTGACTATCGTGTATCAGCCGCTCTCTCCAGTTAATTCACGCCCACAACCCGATCGATCCATCTTCGTGTGAATCGTGTCCGCCTCGACGTTGAGCTCGACGGGTCCCCGACCCGCTAACCCGATATCAAAAACCCACACCTACTTATATATATCCCCTCTCCACTAATCATCTTCTACATCACAAATTCACAATTCGCACCACCACATAAACCTAGCTGGTGATGGAGACGGCGGCGGACGGAGGAGAGAATCGCAGCTGGCTGCCGGCGAAGAGGCGGACGGGGAGGAAGAAGTTTCGGGACACGCGTCACCCGGTGTACAGGGGAGTGAGGGCACGGGCCGGGGGGGGAGCAGGTGGGTGTGCGAGGAGCGCGATTTGGTGTTAAGTTCCACATTTTTATTTTTGACCATATTTTTTAAAAGAAAAGTATAGAACTTATATAACACCATATGCATGATTTATGATTTTATATCGTTAAGTTGCATGCATCAACTAGTTGCACCTAAAAGCCTAAGCTGTTGGAGAAAGACGGCAATTCACTTTATACACTCCAACATTATTCTTCATGAGAAATATTTTAATATTATTTTTTCACATGTTATTAAACTATATCAGTTTATATGAATTAGTGGTAAACGACAACAATGTTTGACTTAGGACCAAGTTAGATTAACAAGTAATCTGAAACAGGTGGAGTATCGCACGGACTACTACAACCTATGGATGGACTGATGCATGTACCACGTACTTAACTGTATGTATACTCCTACATATACACAGACTGCATGCAAGCATGCATGCATTAGACATTAATTGTCAGGTTTCAGGCTTCATATACACAGACTGCATACAAACACCCTAAACCTCTCTGGTGGATCTTTTTTTCTTGTTATTGCCATCAAAAGCATTTGCAATCCTCTAAATTACTGAAAACGATTCTACATATTGTATTCTGGTACATAAAATTGGAGAGATGTTTACTGAACATGCACGCCTGATGAAATCTACTCCATTTATATTACTTGACAATCTAACTTGGTATCTTACATATAGATGGCCAAATGGGCCGCTCGGCACGGCACGGCCCATGATTTGTCAGGCCGGCCAGGCCGTGCCGTGCCAGGCCGGCCTATCAGCCGCAGCCGCGGCCTAGGCACAGAGGACCATGCCGGCCTGAAAACACAGTCGGCCCATCGTGCCATAGGCTAAACTTCCCCCAAAAAAGTCTAATTTAGGTTAGAATAGGTCTATTTTAGCCTAAGACTGAATAATCTAATTTTGGTCCTTAAACTTTTTTTTACTACTGTCAGGTTGTGCCAGGCCGGCCCAGAGTGCTGCACCTTAGGCCCAGGCATGGCCTAACAATCGGGCCAGACCGGCACAGGCCTGACAATGATTAGGCCATGCCTGGGCCATGACAAATGTCCGGGCCATGGGCCACATGGCCATCTACAATCTCACCGACAAGGAAAGCATAGGTGAAGCACGGCAAAAAATGCAAACAAGGAGTGCGGGGCCAAAGGTGGTGACGAGACGCAAGGAACTGAAGATGGTGGCGCCAAACCACAAGAGCAGACGAGGGTGCAAGGCACGGGCACGATTGTGTTTCTTTGCGAGGAGCAGCACAAAGACAACACCTTCCATTGTTAGTCGCACTATTTTCTTCTTCTTGAGGAGGAATAATGTCAAGAATTTGAACTTTCTCACCAGAAAGGCTAAAAGAATAGGAATAAATTTTCCTCATTTCCTGTGTAACCTTGTGCATCTTGCACATATTTGTTTTGAGGCCAACACACAAAGTGATATACACGAATACAACTTTTCCGGTTCCCTTGTTACAAGGGCAGAAATGATGAGAATTGGCGTAAAAGGATAAACCGATAGGCCCTGAAGGCAACGTAAGTGGAGAGCGAATCAAGTACCTAAATCGCTAAACCCCATCCACGCTCTATTCTATACAATGATTTGGAAAGGGACATCGCTCTATCGCCGTACAGAGGAGCTATGCTGCTATACATGGATCTAGAGCTAAACAATGAAACAGGAGCTGAAAAACAACAAACTGTGTGCTTCATCATAAGCAAATTAGTTCTCAGCTTTGTATCAATTGCCTGTCATGGAAGATCTCACCAAGTTGCTGATACAAGAATTTCTGCTCCTCGAAGGTTAGATTTCTTAGAATCTGGATGGCAAAAACATATTTTTTTATAAATGCATAAGAATTACACGAGACAATATTAAAGAGGCTCAAATGAACATGGTCCTGACCTGATCCAAGATTATCTCAACAGAGAAGTTCTGGGGCGATATGAATGATTGGTGATATATGTATGCAAAAACTGCCATAACCATCTGGGAAAAATGAAGAACAATTATTTTAGCTAGCAAATGGAAGTGTGTTTGCCATGGGCAAAAATTAATCATCCATGTCTAATACTGACCAGAATAAATGAAGGTGATTTTTGCATCATGCATGGGTTTCACCTTTTCTATGTATATAAGTGATAACTATGTCATCTTGGACACTTCCATGTTAAATTTGAAATTTCTAAAGCCAAAAAAGAAACTACGTGGGGAAAGACTACCGCCTAATATTTAGTAAAAAATAACAGAGAAACTAAAGGGCGAGCAATCATAAGTACAGTGTTGAGAAGGTGGAGTAGCAGATTCACTACCAACACAATCATTGTTTTTCTAAGGATTAAAGATTATGTACAAGCTGGATATTGAACCATATTGAAGTCCTTCTCATGGCCTAAGCACACTTGCTTTTGACAGTTTTTCCTTTTCTTTAATATCCTATGTTAAATGTAGGTACGAAGGACTATATTTACTATTTTACTCTCGTTCTTCTATCAACATTTGTGAAAATAGCAGCAAAGTGAAGGAAAACAGAGGGCCTAAAAACTTTGGCACATCTAGCCATCTTGGTTAGATGGGCAAATTTAATATAACACAGGGAAATAGAAGGAAGCTAGACATAAACAACTTGCCTCAGTGGAGTTAGTTCATAGGCAAATAACTTGCTAACAGGCCCCTCCAAAATTTAATATAACCAAAATATACAAATATAGACACGTGTTTTGCATTTCATATGTATGTATAGTATACATGCAGCAAACATATTCATAAATTAGAATGTTCCTCGAGATTACTTACTTGACAATCCATTCTGTCAGTAATTCCACCATGCCCAGGTATGCTGTCTCCAAAATCCTAGAGCATCAAAAGATTGGTCAACAGAAAGAAAAACAGCATACTTCAAAAGGTAGTCCCAAAGACAAAAAATGAGGCGCTGCTTACCTTTATTTTAAAGGCTCTCTTGAAGCCACTCGCAAAAAATCCTCCAAACGGTGCTATTATTGATGCAAACAAACCTAGTGCTAAAGCATGCCACTGCACAGGCAAAAGAACAGCTTCCTTCCATGGGAACTGTCAAGAACACACGTAATCAGATAAACTTTAGCAAGTAATATATCCATTGCTTGATAAACATGATACAAAACCAACTATTAAATGAAAAGCTAATACAAATGGTTCATCCCGGTCAAGTAACTATTAAATGTGTTGCTTAAATAGAGTTCAAGCAAAGGACATCTTGACGTGATTATAGTTCTCACCTTTTTCAAGGGCCAGAAAGGGGATAAACTTCATTAATCATTCAAGCATTTGTGGGATCACCAGGCAATTTTCTGTCAGTTATAGCTAGACGAAAACATGTATTGCTACTTGTTCTATATCATTCTCCTTGTGTGACAGAAAAGTGGAAATTGTTCTGCCAAATGGCATTACAAATTTACAATGCGATAACTAGTGCAAAAATCAGTATTCAATAAAAGTACTACTTTTTTGAAAGAACAAAGAATATCCTAATAATTATTGTTCCTAAAACTTAGAATATAAATATGGTGGTGCTTTTTTAGAAGGCCACATCTTGACTTGGAATTGGAACAATGAACTTTGCTCCTCTTATGATTTCAACAGGAATTAAAAAACAATTCAACTCAAAGAGGTTCATGTTCCCAAGGTTTCTGGTCTATAAACCAATAAAATATCTGATAATGGGTGTGAGAACTGAGAACTTTCCTGTGGCCACATTAATTATTCCTAGTTAAGCTTGACATCAGGAATTATGAACCTTGTTTAAAGTAAATAAATTGAAAAAGAGATGTTCTTACCCACTGTGGCACCCACTCTCCCACAGAATAATGTTCTGGCTTAAACATAGGACCAGGGTCACAACGAAGCCACCCTGTCGACAGGTCCTGTGATCATTTGTATGATAAATATAAGAACATAACTCACGTAGCAAATTGTCTATACAACTCAACAATCACATTCCAAAGGAAATGATATCTCACTTTTCTTGGGCATGTCAACCATTGGAAACGACCCATTACATTTGCTAACTGCCAAACAAAAAAGGAAGAGTGAAGAATAGTGTCATTTTTTGCATGAAAACGTCGGTGTCTGAATAACAAAAAATGCAGTGTCAAGATATCATTCTTTGTGTGAAAAGAAGAAATGAAATATTATTTAAAGCCCCCCCTTGAGGTAGCATAGTGCTCATGTGTAAATAAACCAGGGCAAACTGACACAGATAAACTAACTGTGACAAGTAGCATAGTTAGAGAACCACTGCAAAGAAATTCAGAAGCTTATCTCACCACAAAAGCAGAAATGATAGTTGTCACTGATGCACCAATAAAACCTTCCCAAGTTTTCTTTGGAGATAACTTGATCAGAGGTGTTCTCCCAAGAAAGAAACCAAATAGATAAGCAGCAATGTCGTTGATCACAATGAGAGAAGCAGGCAACAGAAACCTGTTAAAGTAGCATTACAGAGTTATCATATATATGGAGTTTGTCAGGTGGCATCACAATGTAATCAGTTTATAGCTTAATTAGCATGCACACAAACATGACATTGATGGCAACTTCTCTAGTCTGAAGGACATCATTTAATGATGTGTGTAAATTACATTGAATAGATCAACACCCCAAAAAAGAAGTCTACCTGCTCATAATTGGTTTGGTGCAAGAGGGAAATAACAGGGCAAGAAAATCAAACAACATACTATGTACAATAATGACTGCTTCATGTTTGCAAATGGCGCTCCTAAGATTTTCTGCCTTCTCCCTGATGGAGTACTGAATGCCCTGATTTCGTAGGTCCACGGTCCAAATAAAGATACTACTTAGTTCTATAACAAATATTAAATAGGTCATATAAGACCAACCCAGTGACTTTATCAGGGTAAATTTACTTTTTGCAGCTGCATGACAAGTTGGGTAGCATCAAATTCCTATGTAGAATTCTGAAAAGTTAAGCATAGACCACAGTGGATTTAGAGTCTCAGAATTTTTTACGGTGTTTTTCTTTAAACTTATAATGCTTAAAACTACCTAATAAAAACATGTCAAGTCTCTACTAAATTAAAATTGCTACAAGAAATCACCTATCACGTTGCACATGTAAAATTTTGAAACACAGAATAGTTAGCAATGGAAAATATATGTCTTACCAGAACATCCCTTCAAATATATTAGCCACGGTAAAAGAAGATTGTGCAAAAACCATTAAAAGGATCATGTGTGTCCAGGCATACTGTTTGAACTGATACTTGTATGCCTTCTTCTTCAGAGTCAAAATGAACCAGACAAATCCTGGATCATGGGAGTTCACATTATATTTTTTGCAAAACGAGAACTAAATATCGCTAATATGACAGGTACCAAATCAGGACTGTATATAGCATAACAAATGCAATCCAGGAACTGGGAAAAAAAAAAGGATTAAGAAAACAGGCATGTGCACATTACATCATTTTTTAGCACTTAAGAAGGTCTGTATGTTTATACAAACACTGAGCTTCCAACATTTCGAAAAGGGTTAATGGGATGATCCAACCCCAAAATAAGTAATGAAGTGGATTCTCCACTAATGAGTTCAGATTGACAAAACAAAGAATCACCAAGAAGTTTGCATGAATACTTGTTATAATGCCAGCAGTAAAACATTACTAAATAAGACAACTAAAAATATGAAATTTAAATAATGACTGCAGAAGAGCTTTAATGCGTTCGAGCTGAAATGATACCACTTAATATGACTGAAAAGATGAAAAACTAAATAGTTGTTTTGTAGACAATATTGAGTTGGCTCTAGGATTCATTTTGAACAAATTCTAGCAGCAAAGTCATAGATGATATGATATTGTAAGCTCTTTAACACTATGATCCCGTAAGAAAAAATATTACTATGACGAGTATTTTTAAACACAATGAAATTCTTAATGCATAGGTACTGCTTGAAATTAATTGCACACTGTACTTACCAGCAATGTAAAGAAAATAGCAAATAAACATCTGATACTTTATTAGACCACTGACAACCTTATACAACAAGTGATCTGAATTTACTGTATTAACAAGCTGCCGACTAAGAAAACGCCCATAAGTATACAGCATTGCCGTGAAAAAGAAGTGCCTGCAAAGAAAAGAAAGACATATTCATAAAGTACTTAAACAGAACAGGCATAAAATTCAACATGACCCAAAGCCTACCAATTCAACAGTCTGAAACCTGGTAATTGTTTCTCTTCACTGGATTTTCTGAGTAAGTTAAAAAGCTCTTTGGCCATAAATATTTGAATCACAACCACCATGGCCCAGATATAGAGGTGGCCCATGTAAACTATCAACGCAAAGCCTCCGATCATCCATACTGTAGAATACGTACGGATAAGCATTGACCTATACTTATTATGATCATTGACAAGCAAAGCTGGTCCACTGGTTCTATTCCCATCTGCAATAGCCTGAACAAAAAAGGTAGCAATTAAATCCAAAAAAATGTGTGCCATGTAACAAGTGGCTGCTCTACTTTACATCGTACTCCCATGACACTGACTTAGGAAACCCCCAAAATAAAAAGGATGAATGCAGGGATGCAAGTGTAGAATGAGTAGATAAATGTAGTAAAAACAGTACGGGCATTTTTTATGAACATTGCTAACATCTTTCTACCACCACCAACAACTCATCCTACATTTATGGTGCGGACAAATTCAAAAGAATCGAGAAAGTAAAGCTAAAAGAGACATTTTGGTTACCCAAAAGTAATAGCACATCAATCTCACCACATAAACAAAAGAAATGAACCAATCCTCTCAACAAAGAGGATCTGCCCAAGTGCAGATATTGATGCAATGCATACTGAAAAACTAAAGGGCCTGTCTGTTTGCTAAAAATCTGTCATAATAAAATAGCCTACCTCAGTAGGACGTCTTCGCTGCCTAGCACGCCCTACATGAGAAGCAGAAACATCGCTGGAGCTTGTGTCCTTTTCCATCGCTGTTATGTGATGTATAAAGTCGTAGTAGTCAGTCAAACCTGATTCAACATAGAAAACAAAGACTATAGCATGTAACACATAGAATACACATTAAAGGAAACTAAAAATGTTAATGATTTAGAGATGTTTCTGATAAGTACAATGTGGCGCAATTCGAGACCACAGTACAAAGCCCATTCTAACATAAGGGCACACTCTTTTCACTTTTTCAGCTTTATGGTTTATTCTCAATCTACGATTCCTCAAAAATTTTCTAATATCAACATTGCTTAGATAACTTGTTCTACACTGTTTTTTAGGTTTATAACATATAATATTTAATTCATCTCTATATAGAATTGTCCATAATTTGTCCAATCATTCATACATAAAAAACACAACCTAAGCTGCCATAAGAAGTTAAGAACTAGTAAGTCAGCAGCCTGCATGCGAAATGGCTAGAGGACAACAAGCCAACTGTGCAAACTTCCTTGCTGTGGCACGGCAAGCGTCCCCTTGCCCCACAACTACAACATTGAACATCCAACGTCCACGCAATAAACTAAACACATCGCTGTCACGATTATTAATTGCTGCTCGCAACCACCCATCTACAGCCCATTCCCCAACTCATCTGGCTTAACAATTTGGTTTGAGAAGCTCCAGCTAACCCCTAAGAAAATCATCCACAACAGCAGCATTCCATGGCCAGCTAAGGCATAATATTCCCCCCGAGATTTTTTAAAACAAAAGCAATCAGCCAATCACTAACCCACTGTGCCACATCAATCACAACCCGAGTGACGCCCGAACACCCGAGAACGAATCCATCCCAACACAACTCCAAAAAAAGCCCACCCTAAACTAGGACTGGTCTGCCTGCAATCCGACCAGCAAGGAACTGAGGAAGTGAAGGGGGCGGGTGACCTCACCGCGAAGAGAGGCCTCGTGTCGAAGGAAGGTGCCGTCGCCGAAGAGGGCCCTGAGCTCGCCGGAACCCTAACTCCGCGGCGGTGGCGGCGCGCAGAGCGAAGTGGGGCCCGACTGGGGAGAGGAGGCAGCAGCCGGCGTGCTTCAAGGGGAAGAGAGAGAGAGTTGTGGAATGGTGGACTGGTGGTGGCTGGCTGCGCCTTGTAATTATCGTGGGGAAATTCCAATTCCTTGCTTTGCTTTGCGGGCTTAAATAGCTCGGCTTCCTAAACAAGGCTCAGTTCGGTCAGGCGGAATGGAATGAAAATGGGTGGAAGACATTCACCCAAGTACAGCGAGCGGGGCTCACAACTTCACAAGCAGGCCCACATGGATGCGGCCCAAGATAGGGACAGGGGGCTCTGCTGCAAAATTGAGTGAATCATGCTCGTTTGTCCTTTCTAAACTCTCAGAGCATTTCCTTCCATCCCCGCAAATGAAACGCGTGAGTCACGTTCATGACAGTTACACAAGGCAAAAAAGGAGCTAGGACCATTGAGTATTGTAGTCTTGGCTGGTATCGACCGTACGTGCGATAGTTGCACGAGCACTCGCGCACGCATGTGAAGGTACGCTCTCGCCTCGTCGATGATTCTTCTCGCCAAAGACGACTTGACTAGCGGAGTGGTAGCCCCCTTGCGTTGATTAGCTTAAAATTTTGATTGCATTATAGGGTAGACTCGTGGGGTTTACGCTCACCGCCCACATGCTACGGAGTCAGAAACCGTCCCCGCATCAGATGCTGATGCGCGACGGCTTTCAGCCGTGTCGAGAAGCAAACGAGTCACAGGACGAGAAACTGAACCGTGTCGTGCACGCATGTTCGAGACCACCAGATGAGCGGAAAGTGCGATGTGCGCGAGGCCGCGGCTCCTGCTCCGCTTCGCCTCGCATCCGCTTTCGGTGGAAATGGAAATCAATCGCGGCGCTTTCTATAGCCGGCCCACGTGGGCTGGGTGCCAACTGCCTGGGAATAAAAGACGACAAGGAAAAAGAAGTGGAAAGTTCAGCCCACGTTACAGAAATATGGGTTGTTTGTTTCTTTACTTTCGCAACTGAATCATATCCCGTCCTCGACTGGTCGCTGCTTCTGTTTCCATGTTGGGCGGTGCTTAGTTGCTTTATGGATCATCCATCCAAACCACCAGCATGAGGATATACTAGGCTTATGGGTTGTAACTTCATACTTGGGCCATAAAGGTATTTGTCTAGCATTCTGCATCCAGACTCTTCTTTTTTTCCGGGATCGACTATTGATCAATCTGGCTTAACAATTTGGTTTGAGAATACCTCCAGCTAACCCCCAAGAGAATCATCCACAACGCAAGGGGACTACCACTCCGCTAGTCAAGTCGTCTTTGGCGAGAAGAATCATCGACGAGGCCAGAGCGTGCGTGCACGAGTGCTCGTGCAACTATCGCACGTACGGTCGATACGATACCACAATACTCGATGGTCCTAGCTCCTTTTTTGCCTCGTGTAACTGTCACGGACGAGACTCACGCATTTCATTTGCGGGGACGGAAGGAAATGCTCCGAGAGTTTAGAAAGGACAAACAAGCACGATTTTCACTCAATTTTGCACTGTCATGTCCTAGGCCGCATCCATGTGGGCCCGCTTGTGAAGTTGTGAACCCTGCTCGTTGTACTTGGGCGAATGGCTTCCACCCATTTTCATTCCACTCTGTCTGACCGAACCGAGCCTTATTTAGGAAGCCGAGCTATTTAAGCCCGCAAAGCAAAGCAAGGAATTGGAATTTCCCCACAATAATTACAAGGCGCAGCCAGCCACCACCAGTCCACCATTCCACAACTCTCTCTCTCTTCCCCTTCTCGAAGCACGCCGGCTGCTACCTCCTCTCCCCAATCGGGCCCCGCTCCGCCCTGCGCGCCGCCGCCGAGTTAGGGTTCCGGCGAGCTCGGGGCTCTTCGGCGACGGCGCCTTCCTCCGACACAAGGCCTCTCTTCGCGGTGAGGTCACCCGCCCCCTTCACTTCCTTAGTTCCTTGCTGGTCGGATTTCAGGCAGACCAGTCCTAGTTTAGGGTGGGCTTTTTTTGGAGTTGTGTTGGGATGGATTCGTTCTCGGGTGTTCATGCGTCACTCGGGTTGTGATTGATGTGGCACAGTAGGTTAGTGATTGGTTGATTGCTTTTGTTTAAAAAAATCTCGGGGGGAATATTATGCCCTGGCTTTTTAGCTGGCCATGGAATGCTGCTGTTGCGGATGATTTTCTCGGGGGTTAGCTGGAGGTATTCTCAAACCAAATTGTTAAGCCAGATTGATCAATAGTCGATCAAATTGTTAGAATTAGTGCATTTGAGAGTTTGACTGCTCCTCAGCAAATACAGAACTTGCATTTTCTTCATTCAGCCTAAAAAAAAGCCCCTAAAACCTAGCAGGTTGGAACATTGTGATGCCACAATCTTCCTTCCCCCTGCCTGCTTTGCCAAGCCTTGACGCATGGTAAAGAACAAAATAAACCATTATAGTTCAGAAAAAAATAAAACAGAAAACCAAAAAAGACAAAGATGCCTTTTTGCACAAACATTGCGAACAGACCATTATACTCCATTGCTCTGTCAAGGTTGGCACAGACCCAAAAAAGAACCCATTATAGTTCACAAGAAGACGTAAAAGAAGAAATAAAAAAGGCTTAGTTGTCTGGCCATTAACAGAATCAATAGGAAAATAAAAAGCTATAATGGGATCTGTCCCAAAATGATAGCTTCGAACACTATACTTCCAATAGTGAGATCTTATAATAGTTCTAACAAAGAGTTGCACAAATTTGTAATCATACCTACACTGCTACACATGATTCAACTTACAACTAGGATAACAGAGAAACACAATTTGTACATGTAAAGGACACAATTTGCCTAGAGGTCCATATCTAGTTGAGAAAATTTTCTACTCGTCATCTAAAATATTTTTTAAAAAAGAAACTGTATATATTAAATTTGGACTGGAAGACCATTTAGATTAATTGCAAACAGAACCATAAACAATAAAAAAGGCTGGTTATAGATAAAAAAAGTACACATAATTCACAATTTTGCACCATATAAACTCGCAAAATCCCCCTCCCCCCATTTTTGAACCAATTCGATATAGTCAGCTACGTATGATCAGATAAACAAAATCAAGCAGTTACATACACAGGGATGATTTTTGGAGAGAGAAAAATCCCCTCTCCACATCCCCATTCATAATGCAAAATCAATCCTATGCTTGCCCCCTGTTGAGTGAATCCTATCAGTATCTACTACCAAAATATTGCATGCAGATCGATGAAAACCCCTACAAAAATCATATCGGTGCATTCTTATCAGTGCACTCGTACTCTGGAACCACCAAATTCCAGCACATAAAAGTAACACAAAAATAGTGTAAAAATGGCCCCAAATCCAAGTGTAGAATCCCTCTGTTCATCCACAAAATTTACATGTTAATAAGAACATTGAAACTAGCAGCTGCTTCGTATGGATAATTTACACCCATAACATCACGGCGACGAGCTAAAAAAACAGACTAAAATCTTCTCCCAAAACCCCCCGAGTAAAAATGCACTGCTGCATTTTAAGTTCAGATCTGTGTTTCAAAATTTGAAAACCCAATGAAATCCACCACATACCCAACTTGTCCACCCCTCTCTCTGTATCATAACCCCTCCCCCCTCCCTCCTGAGTGCTTCATACAAAAAAAAAAAGAAAAAGGGGATGAACAGCAAACCCTAGCGAGGTAAATCACCAGTCACCACTAGATGCGAGGCGCGGGGAGCCACGAGGATTCTGCACCTCCGCCGTCAGCCTTGCCCTCACTCCCTCCTCCGCAGCTCAGAGCCGTCCTCGAGCCGCCGCTCCCGCGTCGACCACCGCCGCAAGAGCCGCCGCCCGCGTGTTTTGGGGAAGAAACGAAACCAAACCGATGATGCAGAGGACCACGTTCCACCGATGAGAGGGGATGACGGGAATTGACGGGGAATTTAACTAATATTTGTCATTGTTGCAAAGCGACACTTTTAAGATGCCACTGTATCAAAAGTTTCTAGTATATTTTTGCCACATAAGAGAGATTAGATTCTACTAATTTTTTGCCACTTTTACCTCTTTAGTGTACACCTCAGCAGCTTGATTAGTTATGCGAAATGACCATCCTACCCTTGTTGCTCTAGTCCTCAAGTTGACCAACTTTTCTCTGTTATATGAATATTTTGGCAAAATTATTAGACTCAAACTAGTATTTTATACGTATATAGCAGATTTAATAGGCATGTTATAGAGATAAATTTTAACATAATTTGAGCATAATTCGTCATACTTTCAGCAGAAGTTTGAGCATAATTTATCTGTAATTTCAGCAAAAATTTGTACATAATTTGAGCATAATGCGTGATACATATGAGGATGTATATCTCGATTAATGGGGATGCTCCACATATTTGGCTAAGGCTGTGTTTAGATTTAAAAAAATTTGACAAAAAAGCCACATCAATATTTGAACACGCATTTTAATTATTAAACGTAGACTAATAACAAAACAAAATAGCATATTCCAACTGTAAGATGAATCTTTTGATTTTGAGCCTAATTAATTAGTCATTAGCACATGCTGGTTACTGTATTACTTATGGCTAATCATGACGTAATTAGGATCAAAATATTCGTCTCACAATTTATGTTAAATTATGCAATTGGTTTTTTCGTCCACATTTAATGCTCCATATATGTATCCAAATATTTGATATGACGAAAAAGTTAGAAATTTAAAGTTTGAAGGTGGGAACTAAACAAGGCCTAAGGATAAGAGAGAGGCAATATGTGTCAACGGTTGATATCCGTAGACCGGGTATGTAGATAACGGAGGAACGTTGACGTAAGGACTTATGCTACACGACATCATCGCAGAGAGAGGCAAAAATTTTTATACTTGTTCGGGTCTCAAGAAGATAATATAATCCAACCGTTTATTTTGGTACCTCGAGGTACCGATACTATAAATGGACAATTAGATTTTATTTTGGTACTTCGAGGTGCTATTTATTTGACCGTTATAGAACTCGTTCTCTACCGAGAGGTCTAGTCGACCGGCCCGATCGAATCCAACTAAACCCGATACCAACATCTTCTTTTTGGAACACAAGGGCCCCAGCAAATATCGTTCCCTGCCGGAAAATGGCATGCATGCGTCGACCACACGCTTGTTGCTAGACAATGTGTCATCGACCAATAATCATGCACTAAGCAACTTGCTTATATTTAGCAAAGCATACGTTTAAAAAGTTTGCATAACGTACTCACGATTATATATACAGTTGGGTGGTTAGTTATTAATCGAGTGTAAAAAAGGAAGGTGATTATGCTTGTGCAGATTAATACTAATTACTAGCACCCAGGGCTTGCAGAAATTCTCCGCTAGCTAGCTAGTTGGTTGGTATGGTCGCATTTTTTGTTTCTGATATAGACATATGAACTCGCGATCACACACTGACATACACCATGGACTCGCACAAAATTCAGATCGACTGATCGACACACGGTTAAGAGACAGATTAGTGATAACACATGAACATCAGATTATCAGAATACCAGCTAAGCCTTGATTTCCTATAACCAGTTCTCATATTTCTCTATGTATTTGTGTGTGAATGACTTGGGAGTGATCTGGATATGGTTGTATCACTTGATTAATCCATCCAAGACCACGTGGCACGCCCATGAGGAGGGCGCGCCGGAGACTTATGGGGAGGCCACGAGGCCAACCCGAGAGGGTATGGCCCGGCGGTGTGGCGAGGACGCGACATGTGGCTTGATAAGCACGCCACGACTAGTTGTTTGCGGCCAAGCCAAGTCCTGTGAAGCTTACAGAGGTTCGGGCCCCAGGCGGCCACGTAACCACCCCGAAGGGGTGCGGCCCGGGGGGCCACCCAAGGGCTTGACTCTTATTAAGCAAGGGTCCGGAGTACCTGGACCTCCTACCTTCCCTACCCGCACTTCTCCCTACTGAGACAAATGCGGCGAGGGAGGTCAACCGCTAACCACCGTATTTAATATCGAGAGAGAGGACCGACGTCTGCCCCGTCGTATTTAATATGATGTGAGGCGTGGTTGTTAGCCCCTCATCATCACCCTTTTCGCCCGATTCGAGGGAGGGAAGGAGAGAAAGTCTTCACCTTATGACAATGAAGTGACAACGCTGTCATAGGCGCACGATGCATGCCCCTCCCACGCGCGGTCACCGTCGCATTAAATACGTTGGGCGGCTGCATGGGAGAGGGCGATGATGCTCTATGCCGCGTGTCACCCCTAGTCCAGCTGGTGGCCCGCTGATGTGTGGGCCCCGCTTGGAGTAGGTAGGCTGGCCTTAGACGACATCAGTAGCACCATGTGCTCTCCGTCCGTTTTTTTCTCCACCAACTCTCCAGACGTGGTAGCATAGGGGGAGACGTGGCGCGGTACTCGACACGACAAGGTAGCAGCAGTCACTCGACACGGGGCAGAGTATTTCAGTCCTCATAACACAGATGGTAGCATGCGTGACCTTGTGGTAGCCCTTGCACTATAAAAGGAGGCTCTGGTCCTTAGAGAAAAGGGAAACGCCTTAATAGAGAAAAAACACACCCTAACGGTTGGAAAAGGGATTGGCCGAAGAGTTAGACTCTGATTGTTGCAAAAAAAATCACCACACCAAATTCTTGTAAACTCCTTTCCATCATCAAGAACAAGAACAGGAGTAGTGTATTACGCTTCCTAGCGGCCTAAACCTATATAAAAAACCGCTGTCTCTTTTGCTCTTTTCTTCTCACCCCATCTCTTCTCTACATCACGCTTCAGGCTTCAGCCCGTACCCCTGTGCCGAACAACAGAGGGGGTTCCTCGGATCCCCGCTAGACGAGCTCACGTTCCGATAAACATATTCCTGGATTTGAATCTGGACACTTATGTCTAGGCTCAAATCTAGGAATATGTTTTTTGGGACGGATGGAGTAAGCAGTAGCATGTCATTGAAGAAGTAGAATCGATGTTTTTTTCTTAAAAAAATAAAACAGGATCGATGGTTATAATTAAATGGTTATCCCATGTATGCGCACACATGGTATACCATAGACTAGAGAATGCAAGGACTTATTGTACATATAAGACTAAACATCAAAATGAATATCTTGAGTTTCTTTTTTTTTTGACAGTAAAGAGAGAATTTTATTGATTTCTGAAACAGGGATTACATTCTTGGTCTGTTAAGTATGAAACCTCTGCAGGAGCACATAACTTCCACTCCTCATTAGACCCATACTTCATAGCCCTTTGAGCAAGAACATGTGCTACCCTATTGGCATCTCTCTTTATCTTGTGCACTTGCACAATATGCAGACATTGCATAAGACCTTTTGCTTCAGCAACAATCGGCATCCAGGACGAGCGTGTCAACGTGTTTTGCTTCAAAGCATTTTGGACTTCAACGTTGTCAGTTTCCAGCACTAGCGGCATATGAATCCACTCCACTGCACTTCTCAATCCTTCAAGGCAGGCGAGCGCTTCAGCCTGAGTGGCCGATTCACAGAGGTGCAGTATCTTATGCGCAGCAAAGATCACTAAAATGTGAGCGTGCACACAGGTTGTTTTTACAGGCGAAGGTTGTTCACCAAACTCCAACAATTAAACGTATACGTTCGCATATATGTGTGTGTACGTAGCACTCATCGATGGATTTCACTGTCGCAATGAATTGATCGTTGCATTACTGCATGTATCTATCGATTCGTCGCTGTCGCAATGAAGAAGTGAACGAAACAGTGCATTGCGATGCGTCATCGACAATGGAGTGGAGCTAGCTCCGTCCAACAATTCTATCGATCACCGTCGTCAGTCATCGCACGTTCGTCACATAGGTCGTATGTTCTTTTTAAAATAATAATAGATCGCATGAACACATTAATAATTTGTATACATATTTCTTTCGTATAATAAAAAATATTGTAGTCTCCAAAATTTGACTGGAAAATACTCATCTGGTCCATAAATATAAATATCTTGCTAGGATGTGATGCGTACTAATAAAATGAATCTAATCATAGTAGCTTTATCCATAGTCCTAATTCGTTTATGCCAGAACGTATCATATTCTAGTTGAAATGCTTAAATTATTAAACCGAATGAGTAACTGATTAGAATCCTATGATACCTTAGTCCATAATAAATCAAGGTAGAATTAAACGAGCCTTCTTCCTTCAAAATAGTTTTGTTCAATTAATAAACACTTTTGTTGTCTTTCCTCATTACTAATTTAGGAGTATCTATGTTGTGCAATGCATGTCCAGGTTGTTTTCCCATGCACGTTGATTATTCCTTGTGATTTTGACACGCCAGGCGACATCACATTCACAATCTCGATGTGTTACTGTGTTTCCATCCAAAGTCAAGTCAACGACTACAAAATCGGTTGTATAATGTGGTAAAATTTTATACGAATTTCATCGTCAGTTAGCTGGTTTGCCCGAGTGGTTAAGGGGGAAGACTTAAGATCTTCTGCACTGAAGTGCGCGTGGGTTCGAACCCCACAGCCAGCACTCTAGATCTATTTATTTTCCCTTTTTTAACCATCAGTTTTTTTTTTTCCAATTCCAACTTAAGTTCTGCAATGATTTTGTTTTTTTCTACTTTCATTTCTTGTCATTTGAGTTGCCGTTGTGTCCCCTTCGATTTGAAGTTTTTCCAACGAACCCCTTCGATTTGAAGTTTTTCCAACGAACAATTATGTTTTTACCCTTATTTTCGACTTTAATTATTAGTTTATCTCTTATTTTTCAACTTTATGATTCTTCCTTTTTTTTCAAACCAAAGCTCTTGTTAGCCCCCCCATCCCACCGCCTACTTTGTTATGTCCTCTTAATGATGTGTAAATACATATATGTATTTGCCATGCTTTTTCATAACCGTGATTTTACTCCTATTTTGATGTTAAATATTAGTTTTGCATATGTTTTAATATGATCCTTCACATGTTTAGTTTTTTAAAGAGTAAATTACACTTACGGTACATGAACTTGCATGGTGGGTGCGAATAGGTATAACAACTTGCAATGTTGTGTTTGATCCGGTATAACAAAACTTGTTTAGTCCGTGCGAACCAAGTCCAAATGAGTCCATTCAATCGAAAAAAAGTGACATGACATTAGTGTAGTTCAAATGTAATGGCAATATGTGAAGAATTCATCTTACTGTAAACTGGAGCGTTTGCACCTAGAGATCTCTGAACCGGTGCCATGCCCGCCGGCCGGCAAGATCGCCAGCAGATTGGTGCAGCAGTGCAGCCCAAGTCGATGCAGGCGCCGATGCAGTAGTGTAGTCCGGCACCGATTCTATGCGTGGTTGTTCCAACCAGCAAATTAGGATAAAGCAATACACTGATCGTGGGTTCTTCACACACGCACTTCTCGCTGATGATTTAGGTCGGCGCAGAATCAGATTTGTTTAATACTCAGGTGGGGGTTGGTAGTAGAAAAAACAAGCTTAGGGTGTCAAGTGCAAAATAGCATCACCATGCATCCATCTTATATGAAAACTGACGTGGTGGTAGGATTCACCGCCATGTCACTTTTTTCGATTGAATGGACTCATTTGGAGTTGGTTCGCACGGACTAAACAAGTTGTTATACCAGATCAAACATTTGTGGTACCTATTCGCACCCACCATGCAAGTTCATGTATCGTAGGTGTAATTTACTCTTTTTAAAAATAAGGTCAAGGAAGCTTGATACACATTTGGACCCTTTTTGGCATGGTTTTAACACCATAAAGAGGACTTAACGGAGTAGGGGTAAGCACGAGTTTCAATTAAAAAAATGGGTGTAAAATCACAAAGTTGAAAAGGTAAGGGCAAAATCACAATTGGAATTATAAACAGGGGTAAAAACACAATAACCCCTTTTTTGAAATATGATGCGGGTATTGTTCTGCAATGATACGGAAGGAAAACACAAATAACTGGGCTGAACTAATCTCTCTTGCACCACAAATGCAACTTTCCTCAGTTCGCGTCCGACGAGTGTGCGTGTGTTTGTGGACACAGGCGTTTGTAATGTGTTTCACCAAAAAAAAAAAGTTCAAGTAGGCACATGATATAATATTTTGTTTTATAACTCGAATGCAACGGTAGCCAAAGAAACTTGCAGTTGGATCATTGATAGTAGAGGTAAAAAGTCCATTTTTCTTTCAACTATTAGAAGTCTGACTGAAAGAGATTGCAAGTTCTAACATTATGGGAAGGAAATCACTTGCAAATTATGGGCAAACACAGAATCCAAAAATCTCTAATCAGATGGGTAGAGCCATAGACAAGTGCACCATTATCACACAGCATCTTTATCTTCTTAGGATTTGAAGCAGAGAACAATCATTGCTGGAGAAACTTAAGATGGCCCGTCTGGGGATCGGCCATCAGGCGAGTCATCCCTGTCCTTGCTCTCCTTCCACTTAACCCAGGCCCATCTCAACACAATAAACGCTCCAAGAGCATACACCTACAGAAGTAGCAAGCCATAATAATGTAAGAAATATAGTATTTTGAGGAGGCAGAATGAGTGAACACTAGGCATATATTGCAGCACAATTAGAAACGGCAATGGGATGACTAAACCATCAGCATCTTAAAACCGCATATGATCTTTGAAGCCTGAATGGATATGCTGATTTCTATGAAATCTGGACCCATTGATTAGCAGATTACAGTAATATTTGCAACAGTATGCACCTAGCGAGAATAATAGGTTCCCACTCTGCATAAACTAGAGGAAACAGATTATTGTATCCGTTTGCTGAACCTGAAATCATGGTCTTACAGAACCAACATTAAGTGATTATTAGCTTGCAGCATGTTTACATGCACATTTCACTCCTAAGAACACATGTCGAGGTTTTAGTATATTTGAGTTTTCAGAATAATGTGTAGCAAGTACAGTTCAGTACACTGAACTTTGAGGTAAACTGTTGTTTCATAGTCTATAACTGTGTATGAACAATATGGATAATGTGCATGGTAAGTTATTCAACATAGACCAACGGAAGAAGAAATGTTTAAATTATAGGAAGCTGGAAAAACAAAATAGAGGATACTAGTTAATTAATCATCAAGTATAAATGTAAGTTTTGTAATACCCAAAGGGGGCATTTCAAGATAGCAGCAGCCTTTATATGGTGGTTATTCAGTTGGAATGCATAGCACCGTGAGTTTCTTACCTTCATGTGTTGTGTGCATTTTATCCTGTATTAAAAGGTCCTCCTTTTATCTAAGACATATCAGTGTATAAAGGGTGCATCTAATCTAAGAGTATGAGAGTGCACAATCCAATAGAAACAAAAACGGTGAACATGATGTGTAAATCTATCTGGAAAATCCTCTTGCTGATGTGTGTAAATTCACTGTTCTAGCTATATCTGACCAAACAAAGATAAGACAGGTCACTGTACCAGGCAGCTACCCAGATTGAACTCCCAGTGATTTGTTAGATTCGTTGCGAATTGAAGGTATTGGCGAGGCAACAAGGGGTTTAATGGAATTGCAAAAACTCGAGCCAGAGGTGAGGTAGGTATTGGGATTGGGGGATTCGAGGGGGGAATTACCTGCCAGAGGTTGCGAGGGGCCATCTCGTCGTCGGCGGAGGGCGGCGGGGGCACGTTCTCCTCCTCCAGCTTGATCGGCGGCGGCTGCCTGGCCTTGGGCTGGTCGGCGGTGGGGTAGAATCGCACGGTGGACGGCGGCGGGCGTCGTGCCTCCGCCGCCTCCTCCTTCTCCTTCGTCTTCTTCTGCTCCGGCGCGCTCCCGGCGTTGCCCATCGCCTCCCTCTTCTCTCTCTCTCTCTTTCTTGATTTCTCCTCCTCCTCTCTCCTCTTCTCCCTCTACACTCGCCAAGAGAAACTCGACGGGATTAAAACCTGTTCTTTTCTCTCTCTTTAATTTTTTTCTTTTGTTTTTTCCACTTTATTAGTGTTTTTTTCCCTTCTCCATTTTTTTTCCCACACAACACGTTCCATTCCTTTCTGTTTCATTTTGTTTTTTACATACGAGTATACGACAACGGCCAATGGGATGGCACGCACAATGCACACATGACATGTGCCTTTTCTGTTTGCATTTCGTCCGTATTTTCATGATACTATTTGTCATATTATGAAATCATAGATGACAACGTACACACTAGCTCTACAATTTAACTGGAAACATTCTAATGATGTGCCTGCCTTCTGAACAAGGCAGGTACGATACCCATTCAATCAGGTTAAAAACGATTCACAGTACTTTCTCAAGCAATTTTGTACAAATCCAATTCATCCATGACGATGGAAATCCAGATGGATACTGTGACAGCACTTGAAAAGAACGCACAGTTGGAAAATAAGGTTTAACAGCCAGGCAGTGAAAATTATCAGAGTATACATCTAACAGGCTAGTAGCTGCTGTACTAAACTCAAAAGAACTTAACTCACAACCATTATAGCTTCCAGCCCATAATTTCCCAACAATCATCTATACCGAACAAGAATAGCTCTCACCGAAAAAGCAACAAGAAAGAATGACACGGGAGGAGCAACAAAAAGTACAAATGAATACATCAACTCTCCCACAGATATGGTGGTACACAGGATGAAACCTAAGTTGATCGGGAACTAGGTGTGACTAGATGCACAAAGAGGATTACTTGAGTATACGTATTCGACTTTGAAAAGATTATAGCCACTGACAGTGCTCTACATGAGCAACATTCGCCATCTGTGGATCGGAGCGTGTTTATCTAACTCGACGCTGAAGCCTGTGACATTTGCCTTTTGATAGCTTCTTTGTAAGTCTTGTGCTGGTAGGTCAATGTTGTCTCCAGCAAATCCTTGAGAGGGGTCTTCGGGTTCCAACCTACAGTTAACATTTGGTCATTAAGCACACCACTTAGCGAATACAACATAGACATGAAATGTTATTGCAGACAGTAAATACCAAGCTGCTTGTTAATTATGGTCATGTCAGGAATTCTCTTATCACTATCGTCGTATCCTTCACCATAGAACTGCTTCGAACTCACGTCAATCATAGGTTCATCAAGTGGTGGCTCTCCTGAGACATTTGCATAGACCTGTACATGACAGATCATGTGAGATCTAGGACAGAAGTAACAGAAATGCACAAAGAAAATTTACCACATCAATGACATACTTCTGTCATCATTTCGGCCAATTCCCTAACAGTGACTTCATTGTTAGGATTCCCAACATTGAAGATCTGACCATTGGCACGAGCAGGATTTTCCTTTTTTGACAAAAGTACATATTTCAGTTAAATTGAAAAGGTAAATACTAACACACGAGTAAAGGAAGAGAAGACATACAATCATCAAGTGAACAGCTTCAATGGCATCCTTAATGTAAACAAAAGTTCTCTGGGACTGGCCACCGTCAACAAGCTTCAGGGGCTCCCCACGCAGGAGATTCTGCAAATTCATTGGTGGCATACATCTTCTGAGGAAAATGAACATAACACAACAGGGTAATCATTCTCAGAAAGGGGCCAGGAGACATACGTTACTGAAACATGCCAAAACCCGAGGAACACCCTCGCTAGGACCATCAACGCCAGGAATGAAGTCCATCCTTGGTCCAATCCAATTGAAAGGTCTCACAATTGTGAACTCGAGGCCATTCTCTGCTCCTTCAGCTGGTGAAAACACAGAATGCACATGATTACCAAGTGTTTAGCCAATGACATAAATAATAGTACAAATCACTGCACCTACCAAAAATAAGCCTCTCAATAAGCTGCTTCGCACATGCATATGACCATCGCTGTTTCACAATTGGACCAAAAATGCAGGGGGATTCATCTTCCTTCAGCACATAAAACTCAGGTTCCTGTTGCAAAGAATGAAGGTACACAAACATCAGATAACAGCAAATTGTGATCAAAATTAATGTGTATGATGGACAAGTTTTACACTTCAACCCCTTGTACCGTCCACGTCAATGCAAACGCATAGCAATTCAACTAAAGAGCATACAACAACTAGACCTGCACATTTATTTGAGCAGGGTCATCCCCTACAGTTTCTGTGTAAAAGTAACTGGACAGACACATTACAAAGTATAGAAATCAGGAATCTAGACTCTAGAGATAGGAACAAGACATCACAACAAATGATATCGACAGAGGACAAGAGTGAACTTTATTGAAGAAGTCTAAGGAAATCATTAGATACTGACTCTCCAGGGGTGTTACTAGTTGACTGTCCTTAAAATACAGAAGCACCTACAGGACTAACTAACCACGTTGAAAATGTAATTAGAAAAAAAAAACAGCTCCATAAGATGCCCTGTATTATTGATTACTATAACCACTTGCAAAGCAATATGCAGTAGCACATAAGCATAGCACAGCCAGAATAAATGAGTATTGCCAATCTAGAAACAACATAAGAAAGACCAGGATGCTGTCAACTCTAAAGTTCCTGAGGAAGTCAAAAGCATTGAGTAATCCTAAAACTGAACCACCATCACAAGACCATATCCGAGTGTCAACCAACGGCCGACCAGACAAGCTTCAATAAGAAAAGCATTTCCCAACCAACACCAAATCTAACCCAGCCTGAGTGACACTGCCGTACTAGGGCAAGTACAGGATAATTGCAGGTGAACAAACTGAATCTAGCTAACCTGCACGCACCAGATCCATTCCAACATCCAACGCAATCAGTTCGCTTTTCAGTCAACCAACCACACAACCAAAAAGGTCACACTGCTTCATATATGGCACGAGCACAATTTCCAGAAACGTGAGAGGACAGAGAAATCATCATCAGTCCTGACCTTGCGGAGAGGGTGGTCGGTGGGGAGGAAGCTGCCGATGGTCTTGCCGTAGACCTCGCAGGTGGAGAAGTGGATGAGACGCTTGTTGTTCTCGGAGCAGTACTTGACCTGCAGCATCGCATACGCATTAATTCTGTACTAGTAGTAAATCTGGTGCGGAGACAATAAATCAATCAATCAAATCTTACCACAGGGAGCGCGTCGATGAAGTTGCTGTAGATGGTGTCGAGGGGCCTGGTGTTGTAGTCCGCCGGCGTGCAGATCGCCGCCAGGTTGATCGTCTTCGCAGATCCAAGCAAATCGTTCGATGTCAGAAATGCGGAAACGAAATTCCCCAGACAAATTACTTGCTAGCAATCCAAAATGGAGAGGAAAAAAAAAGGGCAGAGAAATCACCAGATCGGCCATCTTGATGAGGCCCTCGAGGCGGGAATCGTTCTTGATGTTGAGGCGGTGGAAGGAGATGCGGCCGGCGAGGTGGGGAGGGGCCGGGTCGACGAGGTGGCGGATCTTGTCGCAGTAGACGTCGACGGCGTAGACGACGTGGGAGGTCTCCGCCATCAGCTTCTCGCAGAGGTGTGACCCGATGAACCCGCCGGCGCCGATCATGCAGATCGTCAGCGGCGCCACCGGGTTGCCGTCCAGATCCACCCTCGCAGTCGCCGGCGCCGACGACGACGACATCCTTGCGGCGCGGTCGGTGGGATTCGAAATGCGCGGAGATGAGGCGGATAGATTTGATTTGGGGGAAAAGAGGAAGGCGCTGGATTTGGGGGATGAGTGTTTGTTGTTGCGAAGAACAAGGCGAGGCGATGTCGGTGGCGCCTCCTCCTCCTATTTAAGAGTGCGTGTGTGTGTGATTTATGATTTTTGTTTGTTTTTCTTCTTTTTTAAAAAAATACAATAATGATTTTGTTTGTTTTGGAGAAGGAAGGAAGGAAGAGAAAAGGATCAGGCTTGAATTAGGGATGGAGGAGGGGTTGGCCCACTCCTCCGATCGAGATCCGGTGGTGGGCCTGGGCCTCTCTCTCCCCTTTATTTTGTTTTCCCTTTTGTACCTTACTATTTTTTAGTTTTTCTTCTTTGATTATCCTGTTCGATTATGCAAAACACACTCGAATGGTACAAAACATCGCTATAAATGCTTATCGCATGCGCCACCCACGTGTGTAGTTTTTTAAGCACTCATTTTTCTTTTTCTGATTATTAATGTTATAGGATGATAGACATATGAACGATTAAAAACAAAACATTAATCATATGGGACAAAAGATTTAACGCAGAAAACCCATGTCAATTGGGTGAAAAAAACCAAATGCGTCAGCCAACAAATATCTTCACTGTATCGAGATAAGGTTACAACACCAACACCAGACGACGGCTTATAAAAAGTATATATCAGTGAAACCCTAGAAGGTCATGATCAAGTGTAACTGGATTTGGATCATAATTAAAACTTTCAAATGTAAATATTACTAGTGTTATTACATTATAATTATACTATAATTAAATTTTAGCTTTTATATAATTTTTATGTAATTTTTATATGAATTGATAGTTATTAAAAACTCAAACTTCTTGTTCATAAATAACATGAAGTTATAAAAAATACAATGTATATATAGTATATTTATATTAAAAAAACATGACGACGGATTTTTTAGCAATACCGCTATGGATTAACATGTTTTACACCCCATCATGTACGTACATGCACGACATACGGAAAAAACACCAACAACATGAGCCTAACATGCCTATGAAGAGAAGGAACGCAGCTGTAAATCCCCGGTCTCAGTTACTCTGCTACTAACAGATAATGTATCGTATATGTATGATATGCATGGGCGTTATTAAAACCCTGATGAGAGGCAACTTGGCGTCGTGTGTTGCTCTTGTTCTGATGTCTTTATGACCTTATCTGTTACATTAACGCGGATAATGTTAGTATATTTTTGTCTGTCACTTTGACAACCTACTTTCTTCATCACCACTCTCACCATAAATAATATATTAATGGTACCATATAATTGATGGAAAAAGACCGTTGTTGGTATACTTCACTCTCTAGCTAGTAGTCTTTTGGATTCTCATCGGATCATCGGGGAGCTGGGTTGCTGCTACCTGTTATAGTTTGTTTGTTCCGTTCCTATGGGATGTATATTTCTGTTACTGGGATTAATTGTTCGGCATCAATATGTTAGATCGAACTTGGTGACAGATGATCGTGTGCACTTTCTTGGTCGGTATAGTTTCTTTTCCTTTCATCCACCTCCCTCCCAGGAGTCCTTTTTGATTTGAGAATTTGATCTTTGTTCCATATTACATTTCAGTCAGGTTCCAAAAAAATTTAGAATTGAATATCACATCAGACATTTAATCGGATGTCGGAAGACTATTTTGGCTATTAATTAAAAAAACTAATCACATAGGATATCATAAAACTACGAGACGAATCTATTAAGCCTTATTAAGTTGTCATTAGCACACGTGGGTTACTATAGCATTTATGGCTAATCATAAACTAATTAGTCACAATAAAACATATCCATCATTGTCCAGTCACACCTTGCTTCCTTGGCGTCATTGCAGTGTAAACTAAAGTACTATAGCGTTTTTTTTCTTTTTGAAAGAAAGAGCTGGCGCCTTCTCGATCAATTAAGGTAATACTACTAATCTATCCGTGCTAATGCTACGGCATCATTTATAGTAATGTAAGGGATAACATCTTAAAATGCCATAAAGTTTTTACAATTCTCTCAATTTCATGCAAGGCCTACGTGATTAGAAGTTATCAAGTTATAGTTTTTGTAACTTTGAACCAACGCGTTTTAAGATTGACATTTTCTGGTAAGGTTATGAAACAAGAGTACCAAAGATTTTGTAACTTTGAATCTGCATCAGTTAATAACAAACGAAAAAAATGCAATATAATCAACCACAAGTATAGTGAGTTTCCTTCCAAACCAAGGAGGAAGTGAGGCAGAGAGATTTTGCTATATTAAGTATGCATCTCGTGATGTCGGTGAGTTTTACTTCCAAAACAGGATGTTTATTGTCTGGTTTCGGAAGTTTAAGGTGAAATGTCTAGTTTTTTAGTTTTAGGGGGAGTAATTCGGACTTTTCTTATTAAAATATTCTGTGAACCCTCTTGTGCAAAGCGGTAAAATATGTACTCCCTCCATCCATCTTTATTTGATGTTGGTTAGCTCATTTTTGAGCTAACCAACATCAAATTTTTTTAAAAAACTGAGGGAGTATGTGACATATAATTATCAAATGAACCGAGGGAGTAAAATTCTTCTCGGCATTGAAAATTTTTAATACTGAAACTGACATCAATACTGAAAACATCAAATCTGTTGCGTCATGCTGCAAAAAAAAAAAATGGTACTCGATAGCGCGTCATGAGCTTCTAATTGGGGATTTAGAATCACAAGAATTTGCAACACCACTTTAATTGAAAGATTCATATGCCTGCAAACCTACTCATGAGTAAGTATAGAACGGTCTCGATAAAAGTAAACAAAAAGAAATTTGTGTAAAGCTAGGGATTGTCGTTGTGATATTGATGATGTACTGGCTGGCGAAGACCATGAGGCGGTAGCAGGACAACAAATATGAAGGCATGGTATCGACGGTGATGCGGGGCGTGGGCAGCTAGGGAGGAGTTTTCTATGCCAGCTTGCAAAATTTCAGCACAGAAATGACAATCAGATACAAAGGATCATGGATGCCTCCATTCATTTCCATTCTACAAAGTAAACAACTAAATAAATAAACCAAATTACATCAAAATTGGAAAAAAAAACAATTGCACATAATCATGAAAAGTGGTATATATATTATCCGCAAGCCTTGGAGTTATATGGCAAGAAAAATAACATTTTATCATTCTTTGAGAATCTGTATATAATCTTGGAAGCATCGCTTCAATCTTTGACCTCCAATTTCTTCCCCCACTTCATATGCAAGAGCTTAGTTATTTATCTTTGGATAAAATTTCATGAAACACAGAGAAGCGGACGTCTGGGGACGATGAAGCAAGCACTACCACGCCGTGCTATCAAGGAGCGGACGCACGGGCGGCGATTCACGACAGTCGCGTGGCTTGCGCCTAGGGCGTATGCTTGCTTGTGACGCAGCTCCGAGAAAATCCAAGGCTTCTAGTTGACCTACCGATGTACGTACATGAGCTGGCTGGGCCTTGCTCTGCTCTCAAAACTTGGGATTTAAATGCCGAGAGACAAATCAGTAAAGTTTTCCTTTTGTGCCCACCCCTAATCACGGAGATGAGATTTCGGGGTGCATAAGGATATTTCTCTACTGTATGTACGAACAAGAGAGATCGACGGATGTAACGTGAGAGTGAGATGATCATTTCTATTCTAGTACCAAACCAGGGTGTGCAATCAGCTATCTTATCTTTTTTTTTTATAGGCGTAGTTTTATCCATCTTTATTTTAAATGACGACCAATTAACCTATGTCGGGCCTTCATGGACCACCGAAGGCTTGAAAATATTTGGAAGCTCCAGGTTTACGAATATGATTTTTATAATTAATCTTTGTAACTAGGTAAGTATGCGTGCGTTGTGAGTGTCTTAAGTTATACTATGTATTTCTTTTAAAAAAGAAATGTGTTAAACTGAGAAGGTCGTTGCCTCGGTGTGGTGACTTGGTAGTAATTACTTAGGCAAATGTAGTATCATTAGTTCATTAATTGATATGTGAGAACGTCGAGCAATCTAAGCATCAAATTCAAATATACAGGTCAAATTCGTTCGGCACATATATTGACCACATGACCGACACAAACGCCAACAACAAAAAGCAAGAAGTGTAAATTCATATAGGGTTAATTAGTTTCGTGCCATTGCAATTTGTTCAGATTGAAAAAATACTATTATTATTCGCGATATCGGCTGGGTGTCACTGTAATTTTAAAAAATTGGATCCATGCTACTGCCGTGACAATTTCCGTCAATTCCGTCACGATTCCTTCCTTGTCCCTTCTTCTTCTTTCTTTCATTTTCTTCACCGCCGACCATGCATCGAGCTCATCGGCGATGCCGCACCAGCTCGACCTCGAGCTCTTTGTCCCCACTCGCTGGCGGCGACGGCAAACCCATCCGGACGCACTCCAGCTCCTCCGCGCCGCCATCTCCAACTCTCCTACCTGGTGACCCGATGCCTTCAGGTCGCCGCCGGTGGGAGGCACCACCCAGAGCAGCAGCAGCCGTCGCCGTCCGTCCATGGTGGCAGGCGCCGCCGAGTCCTCCTCCTCACCGCCGCCACCGAGACCTCCTCCTCACCGCCGTTGAGACCTCCTCCAGATCTAGCCGCCGCCGAGACCTCCTCCAGATCCAGCCGCTGCCGAGCGACCCCGAGACGGCTTGGGGAGATGGCAGGGGAGGAGCATCGCGACGGCGCCTTGCCGGAGAGGTGGGGTTGCGCCACGCCGACGACGGCTACCAGCGTGCATGCCCCGGCTGTGTCTTCGTCGCCGGCGCTCCGCGTCCTCGTCGCAGCGGCGTGATCGCCGCCGTATCGCTGGTATACGTCGCGGCGAGCACGGACTCGGAGGCGGCGCCACGACATCGTCATGGTGGAGGAGGCGGTGGAGTCGGAGCGCCGGCACCTGCTCGTCGCCGGCGTGGACGCGTGGTCAACGGGAAGAAGAGAAGAAGAAGAAGAAAGGGGAGAAAACAGAGATGAAGGAAGGAGACGGAGAGCCAAACGGGAGTGAGTTTGTGGATGAAAACCGTCACGGTAGTGACATGGTTCCAATTTTTATAAAATTGCAGTGACACCCAGCCGGTATCGTAATATTTCTCTAATCTGGACAAATTACAATGGCATGGAACCAATTAACCCATTCATATTATATAGCGCAACATTTTTTAACACTATAAATTACATATATTTTTCAACAGCAAATCACAAATCTTTCATTGTTGTTCCTGCCACGCTTCAGCGTCACCGTATAATGCATGTGTCCCCTGTCAAAAAAAGAAAAGAAAAGAAAATAATACTACAATGTCCCTCTTGATACGGTAATACATTCCTCTTTAGTACTCCACTGTATAAGCCATGCATGTCTTGATACCGATATTATACATCACTCTCTTCTATAATTATACACGTCTCTGTACTAGTATACATCTTCATTTTGTGTCACTATATAAGGCATGTGTTAATCATCGTATAAATCACTCTACTTAAAAGTTTCGGTTATCGTTTGACACAGATTTTCCCCCCGATGACCGTGGGTCCGTGGAGGCAGTAGCACACGTACGAACCTGATGACCGACATGGCACAAAAAAAGAGAAGCAATGGAAATTTAGATGTAGAACAGTATAGTTGTGTTCCAAACAAGAGTTGATAATTTATCCCAATCAAAAGTAGCACTATTGAACATTGGCCTCATTTCAAAGTGAACCTTCCAATCTCAGGAAATAAGTTGGACAAAATATGATGCCAAAATGGATATGGTATCAACATATGTGTAAAATGGCCTAAATTCATGAGCAAAGAAGATTATTGACACCGATCTAACTTATGCTTCAGAATCAAATGTTCCGAGTACATCCAGTCGCTTCAATTCTGCAATATAAGTTAAGTAATAGGTGTCAAGGATGCAAAAATCTGACCACAGATAAAAAAAACAAAATGGACTATCTGTTCTATAGAACAATTAGCAGAGAACTAAGATTTATACTGTGGTGATCAATCCAATAGCTCGGACAATATTTAACTTCCTTCTGATATAGTCTTCATAGAAGAGTGGTCTATCCTTCTGAAAATAAAATGAATCTTAGTTTAGTAAACTGTGAAATAATTATGCATGCAGCCCCTGAACATCGCATAGTACAATACCAGTTTCTTCACAGCCTCTGCAATCAGCCTCTGAACTTCATCCTCTGCAATCTGAAGTAGGGGGATGCAGAAGATTAGATATAAGGTGTTAAGGATGAAAACGGGCTGCACATGCATGCCAAATACACAGCATTATACTTACTTACTCGGTAATACAAGAGGTGCAAGTATGAAACTGAAAAGAAAAAAAATTGAAATGGATAAGCATAAAACGAAGGGCCTGTTCACTTTGTTGTTGCCAAAATTTGGTAAGTTGGTGATGATGATGTTTAGTTTGCTACCTTTTTAAATTTTGTTAGAAATTTTAAGAGTGGAAAGTTTTAGAAATTGCCAACATTTGGCAACTTGCCAAAATTTTGGCAATGCCACATTTGGAATGGTTGGAAATGGCAATAATCTGAACAGTACCGAAAATAATGGCAATTCTCTTATCAATGAACAACGCAATTTAAATACCTCTTGTTCAAGTTTGGAGCAGTCATTCTCTAGTGCATATTTCATTTTGTTTTGGCGTAATGGAAAGTTGTTCAGTTTGTAAACTTCATTCAGTGCATCCCGGAAACTCATCTAGACATAGTTTAAGACAAAAGGTTGTTACTAAATAAACAACATTTATAAACATAAGCAATAATCATTATTCAGCTAGGTTGTGCGTTGATTAATGCTAACCTTTTGCTTGGTGACCCGCTGCCAAATCTCAAAATACACACCATCTAATTCCTTAAAAAAACAAACATCATAGTTCATGCGAGATACCAGCTCCTGAATCAAATGAATGCAGTTGTGAGATATATACGTGACTACAAAAAAAATTAACTAACGCACAAATTAAGGATCATACATGGAAGGCAAGATAAGCTAAGTCAGGAGTAATATTGGGGAATCCAATAGCGATCTTAAATGCTTGATAGGCTCCTCGAGTGCTTACTCTTCCCCACTACATAACAGAGGATTTATCATGCAGTAATAAAATCAATATATGTACAGACAGTCATTTCATGTATTTTATAGGGTCATACTTACCTTAAGAGATGGTCGCTCAAGTAGTACATATTCTTCCATCCACTATTTCAAGATAAACAGAGGTTATTAGTCATTAATCAGTGAGTAAATTTCATAAAATTGTAAGAGCAAACTCTGGTCAACGGGAAACAGCAATACCCCAATTCACCTTTATTTCATTGAGGGAGAATTTAAAGAGCTATGTGTGGATCTTAGTATAAATTCTAGCAGCTCTAGATTACTCAAAATCTGATGATGACAACTAAGTTGTGGAAGACTAATTCAGAAAAAGTACTTTGATATCAGGTTCCATACTGCTTTTGCCACTGTGGGCAATGTGGGCAATGGTGGGCCATATAGCTCAGGTGGTGCCGTTGTACTCTATTAATGAAGATAAGCCACACAAGGATAATTTACCAATTTAAATAGCTCAGGTTCTAAAGGAATTTTAGGGTACTTTCAGTGTACTATAAAGTTATAAAGACTTGATTAACTTGATCTATGATACATACCTTGAGTTTCCTCGATAACTCCTCATGGTATTTTGCATACTCTGTTTCAATCTCATATGTATGTAAGTACCGATGATATTTATCCCAGGCAACAAACCTACAACTCTACAAAAACAAAGTATAGAGGAAAACCACACATTTAGAAAACATTTACAATAAGAAACATGTAATTTAAAAAGCAATGCTTGCGCCACAAACTTGAAGCTGAAAAAAAGGCATTCTAAACAATGTTCAATGCTAATAAAAAATACAAGCAAATTGTTCCTCAAAAGCATATGAAAATCTACGAGAAAATAAATAAAGGTATTCACAAAGCATGCATGTTGAAGAGTAATAAGGACATGTCCTTGGTGGCCATGACATTCTAGCAAACTTCTCAATCCAATAAATTCACCTTATAACACTATGAAATGCTTTGTTAACCAAAGTACTAAAAAGAGGGATATTTATTGTGATTTAAATTGTACTTTTGTCGGTGTTGTGAGCCCGGGGGTACCAGTTGCGCGTGGGCAATGACCCCCTCGAACCATCAAGGTCACCTTCTAAGGGTCGGGCCCCGCGCGAAAAGAAATAGCCAAGTCACAAAGGCTGAATCAAAGCCCAACGAGCCATATGGCCACCCCGAGAGGGGTCGGGCCCGAAGGTAGTCCGAGGCTTGCCCATAATTACTAGGGGCAGGTTCGTAGCCCGACCCCTAGTAGACGGTGCTTGTACTCTGCCCCGCAACGCCCAACCACCTCATTTAAGGGGGTTGTCAGGCTCTGGCGACTGCGCTGGCACGTTGGTCCTCGCGACGGCAGCGTGAGCACTATCGTCATCATTACACTTTACTCTGTGACGGCTGGGGGAGCGAGCAGCTTCTCCCCTGGTATCCACGCTGTGACAGGGTCATCATCACAAGCGATGCCCTGTCCCGCATCAGTCACAGTCGCATTTAATGCGACTAAGGGCTAGCAAGACCAGGGGGTTTCACCCACGTGGGTCCCTGCCACCTCGCAAAACCCGCTGCTACCACTTAGCTGCTGGGTTGCATGTTACGTGGCGGTCTCTCGTGAGACCGCCGCTTCACAGCCCACGGTAAACCTCGCCTTTACTGTGGGACTGAAACACGTCCCCCCAGAATCACGCGACAGCACACGATTGCATGCATCCACGCGTCACATCCGTAGGCAGCAGGAGGCAAAAAGGATGTGGAGCTCCAGTTCCTTGCTGCAGAAGAATATGAGCATTTGTGGTAGTCCCTTGTACTATAAAAGGAGACCCAAGCCTACATTCAAGGAGACTTTTTGGAAGCTAAAAACCTCGGAGAGCTGAAGTACTAGTCTCCCTAGCTAGCTCAGATCGATACACAGAAAAAAGTTGTAACTCACACCTTTGTGCAATTGTACAATTCACCTAGAGAAAAGCCACATACAACAGGAGTAGGGTATTACGTAACCCCGCGGCCCGAACCTGTCTAAAAAACCACCTAGTGTCTTAGGGGGTCGGGCCCGACCCCCTGTGTTTCTTCTTTTTGCCACTTTCGTCTTCTCCGCGAACTGAGCGAACCTCACCTGCGCCCCTGGGCCGAACAACAAAAGGGAGGTCTACGATTTCCCGCTAGAGGAGCTCTCTCGCTCCGAAAGCTGGCGCGCCAGGTAGGGGGCGCGTTTTGGGGTTCATAAAGTTTCTCTGAAGCTTTTTCCTTTCGGATCAACATGCCGGAGGGCGAGCCACCACCTCTGGGGACCGCCAACGTTCTTATCGAGAACGATGACGGTGAGAACAACTCCGACGGGGGAGAAGTGGATCCTCGACATCGCCCTCGCCAGGAGTCACCACCGCCGGTTCTGCCTCGCATAGCAGCGACGGCAAAAGAGCGGGAACAGCCCCCTGGAGCCGCCCTGGGTGCCGTTGCCTCCGGGTTCACCCCGAGCAAACGTGCTCGAGGGCAGCACCAAGGAGCGGCTAGCAACCTGTCGGGGTTCAGATCGCCGGAGGGAGCTCTATGCGCAGTGGAGGCGTTGCTGCGCAACCCTCCTATTGATCCGGCGATCACCCCTAACCTTCAGCTTTGGGTAAAGGATGTTGCCGAGATGGTAAACACGGCGCAACGTCACCTAGCGTATGGAGCTCACACGACATCGTCATCCCGGCGTACCGCCACCACCACATCATCAGCGCGACAGCGAGCGCGCAGAGCTGCGGCTGCTTCGCACCCTCCGGGGCCCTCGACGGTCGCGGCGATTGCTGCGGTAGCCATGCCAGCCACGGCAGCCCGGGATGATCTGTATCCCAGATGAGACGCTCGAATCACCATCGAGCAAACCCGCAAGGCGCCACTCATACATTTAAGGGGTCACCACTCATACATTTAAGGGGTCTCTATATGGTAAAAATTAATTGAACTATAGTTAAAAAGAAAAATTCCCCTGCATCACAAACCAGCTAGGTCGATCGATTTGGTTAATTAATTAGTTAATATCAGTTGTGTTCCTTCTAGTTTGTCCTCCGGATCAGCTGGAGTTTTCTACCCTTCGATTGATGATGATATATATACTTAGCTAGCTAGCTAGATTCGTGACTCAAGTCAAGCGCTTTTCTGTTCATAATGAATAATAATATAAAGCGTTATCTTTTCATCTATCTATATCTGCCATGTAAACTCTACTATAGTCATGTGTGCCTGTGAAAATGCTACTTCTATGTGATAGGCTAATTTATTTGTTTGTTTGGTTACAGTCCGTGTTTGCTCCGATCTTGCCGCAGTCCTCCGCCGGGCATCTTCACGTTTACTGTCGATTCGGGAGGCGAATTGGTCATCTTGGACACTGGATATTCCATACGGCACCAACCTTTACTCTGCTGTTGGTATGCATCCTCCCGTCCCTGCTGGTAAACCTTGACGATTTGACGACAATTTATATGTCTGGCATACTCTACTTATTTGTACATATTGTATTAACAGCTGATTAACTTTTAGTGTACCTGCATAACATAAATAGCACAATCAGATTTTCCATCTGTGCATTTAGCAGCAATTGAATACATTAGATATCCCCGTTCCCCTTCATTACTTTATGAATTTACTTGGCTTCCATCCAACCCTTCAAAGACAAGATTTGTTTCAATGTCAGGTAGACTGTCCTTATGTCTTCTGAGGTGTTTGTGTCCGTTTATCGTGCACACGATAGGCCAACTTTTGGAGAATGTTTTATCATCGATGAGAACAAGATTCATTTAGATGTCAATGGAAATGCAACGGAGTTGTATGAAGTCACATCTACCATTGGCTCAAGTTCCGTGAAGTGTATGGTGATAAAACATACCCCAAGTAAACCATTGTGGTTTGAATCATATGACATGCTGAAAATGTTCAGGCATCCAAATATTATATCAATAGAGAATTATTATGAGGACTACTCTGGTGAGCCTAGGTTTGTCCTATCTTGGGTTGACGGCGGACTTTTGACATGGGTGAAATCAATGAAAGGAAGACAGAGTGCTTTTCAATCTTCAGGAAGAAGCATTCGTCCATCATCAAGTTTTAGACAGATGATTATGTAAGCAGTTTTCTCTTTACATGTTTGGCATCTAATATTCTTTGCTCTATAGTGTCATTGCATATTTAGCTATTAACACAATGAACTTCCACTACAACAGTGGAATTTGCAAGGGTTTGGAATGTCTTCTTCAACATGGCATGTATCCTACAAAGATTGATATTAAAGATGTCTATGTTCGAGTGAAAGGCGGAGTAATTTCAGCTAAAATTCTTATATCTGAAGGTACGTGAATCAGCTAATTTTATATGTGAAATATTAGTGCGCCATGATTATATTGCATGGTGGTTCATAAGTAGGATAAGTGTTAGAATCGGTTATGTATTTCCTGCCTCGTACTCGTTTATCTCTTGTCTTTCTTCCTGAGATTTCTCCCGATAATGTTCTATAAGCGGTCGAGTTATTCTCGGAAGATTAAGCGCTATATGTACTCCTCACAATATCAATCATGATTATTGCGTTAAGCCTATCTACGCTTTCAGTAAGGGCCCGGAGTTCGGGATAAATGCGAGAGCTCCCTCATTGGCATTAATACTTTTTACCGATCGCAAGGATTCTTTTTAAGATAAATAAACTTTATGATTCTTTATTGCTTAATCACAATGTGTGGGAGGGAGAATGGGAGGGGCGAGAGAGGGTTTCCCAGGCTTAGAGTGATGGTCGTGGGCGGTGCCAAGGTGGTGAGGGCAACGCTGTAGCCGCGGGGCTAGACGTCGTTGGTCGGCAGCGTTGACATTGGGGCCGACAACAACGAGCGGTTAGGAGACAGATGTCACGAACCGATGGTAGAAACAGGGTGAATTTGGGATGAACTCGAGCCACTACTGGAACTAGGATTCTACAACTAAGCTACCAACTATGAGATAAGAATATGCTGTTCGATATCCTTCATTTATTCTAGGACTGGGGCTTAAGTAGCCTGCTGCTTAAGCAAGAGGTTTACAGCAAAACAGATTTTGAAAAGGTGCTTAGCACATAAATAAGCAAAGTTGCGGAAATAAAAACAAGGAGATGACGTAAATAGTATTCAGACGAAACCACATGCATCTGATGCTGTGTCAGATAGCATTTTTCAGTTTAGTCTGAATTAGAGAAGGAACGACCAGCAGGGCAAGGGCTTGCCGCACTTGAAGAACACCACCGATGGGAGGGGGAAGGGGGAGGGAGGAAATTTGGGGTATTTTCAGGTTACTTAAAAATAGACCCTTCACTAACTTGTTGCTATGTAATAGCAGTGTTGTAATTTGTTTGATAATTTCTTTATGCAGTGTATTGGATCACATCAATAAATGACAGATACAATCAAGAGCTCGATTTGTGGGAAGATATGAGATCCCTTGTGCAAGTGTGTAAGAATTCTGCTGCGGATGGAAAGACTATACATCCTGATAGTGAAAGATTCTTTCAGTATGTCGGTATTGGAAATGTTGAGATGCTGCAAGATTACCCAGATAATTGGACTGATGAAAGAAAAGTATGCTATTTGATGGGGCTTGTCACGTATCCTTCATTTGTTAGGCCTAAACTTACAGGTGCTTGTTTTACTTGGCCAACTACTTGTGAGTTCTTGGAGAAGTTGATTGATCACCAGGAGACCAGATTGAATACAACATTCAATAGGAAAGAGTTTTATGATTATATCCTAGTGTGCAGAGACTTGGTAAAGCACTGGCGTAACCTGCCCGGTCACTTAAGGGTGCGTACGAATACAATTACTCTACTAGTTACGAATGAATGATAGAATGAATTTTATGTGTCTTACGCTCTAACTGCAGGAATACAACAAGGATCATTGTTTCTTTCTTCGAAAGATGGAGAGATGGTCTCCGCGTATATGGTGTGATCTGTACGAGGCAGTTGGGTGGCCTCCAAATTAAAGGTATGTTCAACACTTAGCGTTTAGTATGGTAACACTTAGCTTACTCAAGTCCAAATCATGACAAATAATTTGTATGCTATCCTACCAGTAGGTCTGGTGTTTTTCCAATTTTCTCTTGACAAATAATTTGTATGACAAATAACCATACTTTGTGATATTTGATATGCCGAAAATGCTGAGTTTGGTTTTGTTCACTTGTAATTTGCAGCAGGTTCACAAGTCTACCAGAGCGCCAGAAGAGATGCATCTGCTGTTACTTGTAAAAAAACAGAACAGCATGTTGTTGAGACACAGTGAACTGGACACCATTAATACTTTTCGTTTTGTTTAGCGGTTTTGTTTGCTCTAGGCAATTGGCAGCTACCAACTCTTATAGTACTGTGGTTTATGCGGTCACGCACTGACGCCTTCACATGAATTTTTGAGTGTCACTTGAACTATGAATTTTGTGATATTAGTATGATGTAACCTGTAATACCAGTCATGACTCATGACTGATGCTTTTTCTTTGCCAGTTTATCCTTGTATTCCCCGGTGGGCAACATGGCATCTAATTACTCCATTGTTCGTGGTCATGTGGTTGATTGATGCTCGCACGCGACTGGCTTCTCGATCTACAGATAGAAGGGAAAAAACGTTTTTTTTACATTACCCTGTCATTTAAGCTTCTGCCTTCTCCGAAAAGACCTAGGTAAAAAGAAATAGAAATAATGCGACGCGAGCATTTATGAATATGAACAACGCCAACGCCGGTAAGCTTGATGAATGTTAGTTATGCTGCAGGCTATGAGACTATGGCTGCAGTAAAAATCACGAGCAGCAGCCAGCCCAACCCCTTGAATACTATAGATGACAAGTGCTCTGCGCTGTGCCTCTGTGGCGATATGGCGGATATGCTGCTATTCCTAAACACACAACATCCCTATGGCTCGAAGAACTAGGTTGAGTCCCTTGCTGCAGCTTCGCACGTTAGGACTTACTGTAGGAGAGAACAGATGCTGTCTCGATCTGAGCTTACGAAAGTAAGAAAGTTCCCTCCAGACTCCCGTCAGTCTTCTAAACAAAAACAAGAACAATTGCGTTCGTCAAAAGTTCATCTTTTTACCCATTTTCTTTCCTCTTGTTTATCATCAATCATCATGGACTCATGGGTCATGGGCTCATGGCTACCTGTGAAGATGCCCAGCCACTACCATTATGTCAGGTTAACTGTACTGTTGTAAGATACATCAAACCTGGGCAACTTTGGTCACCTTACCACTTTACCAGTAGCGTACCAATCCAAATGCAGCATACTCCCGTAAAGCTACTAGTAGGATTTTACTCTAAAACATAAAAGGCTCATCAGCCTGGGCCAACAGAACATGTATCACTTATCTAAAAAACAGAATATGTAACAAAAGAACAATCTCGCACTCAATCCAGCATATGCACAAAATTCTATCACGGAGTCAGGATCAAACTGACCCTTCCCCTTCACTTGATCATGTGTATGGCGCTTCCTCTACATCCCTCGGCTCTGCAACTGCAAAAGGAACACCGTTTTTAAATATATATACAAAAAAGTTGCCGTCGCTGGAGTCTGTGTTTTGCCATTATGCCCAATAGACACAATTAAGAATTCTGTCAAGGATATAGTATCATACGCCAGGCAAAATAACATGTGTCCCCCACCAGCGCTTTCTACACATAATCACATGCCGAACATATTTGGCAGCAACATCCTCAACCTCCTCTAAACAGTTCAACAAGTTTGTGCACTCCTGTGTCTTTCAGTTTCATGGAAATCAGAAATACAACAGCCAAGCTCTTTTTTAAAAAAAAATTAAAGATGGATCAAAAGATCAGTGCAGCTTTTTTAGCATTTGTTGATAATTCAAACTCTTAGCTTTGTTTAAGTTCCAGGAATCATCCAAACTCCTAAGGATTTCCTTCCCAGCCCCCCAGACCTGATTACACAGTTACACTCCAAACAAAAACTGCTAAAGGACAGGACAACCAAGCTCTATTGTGATTATTATTATCTTTCAACGTATTAAGTGGAATAGAAACCCACCCACACCACCCCCAACTCACAACAAATGAAAGGGAGAAGGGAATTATGCACGCACTCTACAAATAAAAGTGTCTTACCTGCTATGGTGACAGCAAAGATTTCAGATCATGACACAATCGAGGGTGTCTTTGAGTTATGATAGCGTCAACAGCACCTCTTTGTACCTGTAACAGTATTTAGCTGTTACTTGTACTATACTGACATAAGAAATAATTAAGAGCAGCAGTAAATACCATCAACTGGTGCTCGTGAGTGTAGAGAGCACAGATAAATAGGTAAAAATCAATATTACTCTTCCCATTGTAATGTTCAGGTTTTTTGCCCATATTCTTTCGATGAGCCACCATCTTAGGAAGAAGTCCATCATAATCATCATTGGTCCAGGGCATCAAACACAATTAAATGCCTTGTATTCTTCTTTCAAGTGATGGATCAAACATCGATTTTTTCAAAGCTGTTGACACCTCATGGATAAAGAACCTTCTCCTGTCACCACAATCCCAGAAAAGAGGCAGCCTTTTGATCGCTTGCAATGTTGTGATTGTTTCTCCCCTACAAAAAGATGTATTGGTAAAAGAAGATTAAAAAAAATCATGAAACTAAGCAGAAGTCTTGTATACATACTGCACAGCACTTTTAAGCTTGCTGGATAGAGAATTAAGCTGGCACCAGTCCAAAACAATCTGTCTGTCCTTATTGAGATTATCTCCTATCTCCACTATCTCCTCAATTGCATCACCCATATCCTTACAATCTTCAACTTGGCATTGTTTAAGAAGCTTAGTACCTGAAATTGAACTGTTATATTTCAGAGCCACTAAAATGAACTACAAAAATCTATGCATGACGTGATTTACTTGTTAGTTTTCACAAAACAAAAGTGTTTGTGCTCATAATTCAGTGCTGTTTTCTTGTACTCCTATAAACCCAATGCATTTTAAATACTAGAAATAAAACACCAAAAGACCCTCATAAAGTACAGCCAATGATAAGCACTTCTCAGAACAAACAAAATGGCAAGTGGATCAATTCCTTGTACTTGATTGATTAAACAACATGAGTTCGCTGTATCCATCACCACCTGGTGAATAAACAACCATTGAGCATCCGTGAAAAGCACCAAGGGTCATTGAATGTGCATATGTCATGAGCACAAATAGTTTTTTTTTTTGGGACAACATGTCCACCCTAGAAACTGTTTCTTTGTGGGACAGATGGAGTAGATATTACCTTTCTTTCTAAAGTTCGTAAGTTTCACAACCGGACTGTAGTCTTCAATACAACAACGGGTGTTATCCAGTGAAAAGTTGCCATGATAATGGCCCTGAAGAAAAAGCTGTTCCATCCCATCAAATATCCCACTGAAACAACATTACGAAATCATTCACAGATTCACTACTCTCGAATTTTTAACTGAAATATAACTTAGTGTCAAAACAAATCATACCATAAGACTTTCTGGAGAGGAGTGGAGGGAAGCAACAAAGTTTGGCCATTGAGAGCATCAGATATATCTCTTGACAGGAGCCATTCCACGTAACCTGATAACTTGAAAGTGGAACTGTCCACCCAGGCCACATTGAGTGTGCTTTCATCCATGGTCACTTCTTTGATTACTCTTGTATGCAATATGTTTTTGTGACTGCACGATCGCATCACATTTAAGCAGTTAATATCTTCAGCGACCTGGAAATTCATAAACAGATCTTCAACCATGGTAGGGCCATATGTTGAAGGCATTGTCAAACAGCCCAATCCTTGTTGATCCATTGTAGGACTCTCAGGGGGGAAAGCCACCTCATAGTTAATTTCTATCTGCAAATCACAATTTTTTATTGGGTAAAGAGGTTCACCATAGGAAGGTAATAAAATTTTAAAATAGGATAGCGAATGCATCCAAGATGTCTAACAACCTATTGTTTGTGTTTGACCATGATAGGTCCATTTCATGCCTTCGAAAATTAATGGGTATGTGAAGACCACTAACTATCAGATTTCAGATACAAAAGTTTGGCTTAACTACATGCAGACACATTGAAATGCACAGAAAATTGTGAAGTCCACCAATTATCAGATTTTAAATACAAAAGTTAGACTTAACTACATCCAGACCATTGAAATGAACGGAAAGTTGATTGGTTACGATAAATGAATAAATTTGC
The DNA here is from genome assembly GCA_000325765.3 of Leersia perrieri. Taxonomy (NCBI): domain Eukaryota; kingdom Viridiplantae; phylum Streptophyta; class Magnoliopsida; order Poales; family Poaceae; genus Leersia; species Leersia perrieri. The sequence continues at coordinate 32,525,715 of CM002476.1, forward strand.
ACAGCAATATATTTATACCTGATTTGCCATGATAATTACTCCTCAAATCACTGTACCAATCTTCTCTGACAAAGAAATCTGGGGAAAACAAAAGGAGAAATGACATTCTGACATCACAGATTTATTTACATAGAACAAAAGGAGAATTTGCAAAGAAAATGTTATATTTACCAAACTGAATAGATTTTGTCAGTTAACTTGTTCCTTATAATGAAGATTTAAAATAGATGAATTCTTAATAAGTGTGTCATATGTTATGTATATATTTGTCGCTCAAGTTAATAGAAGCAAGAAATATCAGAATATCCTATATCTCTATTCATCTCATTCCTGACATTTTTCTTACCAGCGGTTTCACCGTTACTAGCCCATGATAGAAAATATTGTTTTATATTATATCATTACATAAATTGATGTCTCTATGGGCAAAATATGTCTGCTAAAATAAAGTAACAAAAACCTAGACAGAAATGAAAGCATGGCACCCGAAGTTTCTCTATTTGAAAGGAGACGTAGTTCAGTAGCTTTTAGCACTAGAAATCTGCACTTGGGGAAAAAAAAAACAGATCTCAAATTTTGATTACTGCCATGTAGATTTCAAGCTATTGATAAATATGGTCTGTGTGCAAGAACTGAAACTTGAAAGCTATCTAGCATGTTATTGGATTAATAAGAAAAGAAAACGCCATATTTGGTCTCAATCTGTAGAAATTAATAAGGTAATTGGTGAAAAAAGAAATGAACTACATGGTCGATAGTGATGTACATTTTATGCAAAATATTTCATTCCATGTTTCTTCCTGGAAAATCCAAGGAATAATAGGCAAACTGTATCTGCAGATTTAATAGTGTGTTACCAAGCATGTATTGTTTGAGTCCAAATCTAAAAAGCAGTTAACATGCATGAGATATCGGTAGGCCCTCTCATTGACTCCGTGCTTACATGCACTCTTTTGCATTTATTTTGTTGAATGCAATTGAAAGCCAATCATTGAAAGAGATTGTTAGTATGTATTGCATAAAGAGATAGATAGAATGGAATGGATAATCCCTCACCAAATTAATGTAAAACCATAAGCTAGGCATGTCAAGGTGGCCCATATATATTATATTATATATAGGTATGAAATCTGGACCGACACAAAGGCACAGATCATCGGATAAGACTACTACTACCTTCATCCCAAAATATAACAACATAGTCCTAGGTCCTAGATTGCTATATTTTTAGACGAATGGAGTACTAGTAAATAAATACAGTAACAGCAATAGGCTCCAAGGGTAACGATAAATATAAATAAATAAATAATAATTGGAAGAGCACGAGGCACGTGCATATTCCACGATTCTCCGCGCGCGCGTGGCTAGAAACCGAAACGGGCGAGGGTTTGTTTCATCATCGTAGTCTCATAAATCCATGAGCACAAATCGAATATAGGTAACCTCTTGCGCAAAGCCCAAAGAAGAGAAGAACCAAAATCCCCACCCACCACGCTGTTGGCATGAAAAATGTGGCAGGAACGCATCTCCAAAACACAACGGCGGTTGGATCTAGAAGAGAAGAAGGGAGCCGGCCATGGTGTCTCACTGGGAGAGGGTGTCAGGCGCGGGGTGGGAAGAGCTGGACGGATGGAGATGATGCCGGTGGCGGAGGCCGCCGTCGAGTCCGACTCCGAAAAAGCGCAGAGAGGACGGAAAAACGAGGCGAGCGTGAGCCGGGCCGCTCTTGGGCCAACCGCCACGGCCGTGTGCACTCCCAAGGATGTTTTTTTCACAAAAATTAACACCATACATATACTCCTACTCCTACCATATACTAGTAGGAGTGAGTATGCCATGTGCTGAAAATTATGAATCCATTACTTATATAATAATCTCGGTCCAAGCCAAAAAAAGAAAAAGATGATATACTCCACTCCGTAACAATCTCGGTCAGCAAAACTAGCTAGTCATTCGGGTAAACAGTTTATGCCGATCAACTTTTCTTCTTGTGTTTTTGCATTGGACCACATCCACATAATTAAGGATATGCTTGGGTAGTTCGGAATTTTTGCAGTGGTAAAAATTTTACACTTTCTATATTTTTGGGGGTCCCAAGAATTACAGAAGAAAAATTTTCCAGTAAAACAATTGTTTGGTAACGAGCAATGCCATATTATTATCATGTATATGATGTCTCGGAATATCTTCTATACTGAAATCAAATAGAACAAAAGGCTCAAAAAATCAAATAAAACAACAAACGCAGCAAAACATGCATCATATCATGAAGAAATTGCCATCGACACAATTTATTTTTTTAATAGATTTTTGAAAACTTCTATATCATTGTTAGAGTTTTAAAAATTATAAAATTTAAAATAAATATATAATGGATGTGTAAATCATGGTATAAATTACACATATTCAAATTTTCGGCTATCGCTTGACTGATTATTCCCCTGATGACCATGACAGAAGTAGCACACGTTCGAACCTGATGATCGACGCGGCGCAAAGAAAGTAAAGCAATGAAAATTTGACTGTAGAAACGGTACTGGCCGGGAATAGTAGTGTTCTAAAGAATAGCTGGTGTTTTATCCCAATCAAAAGTTGTAACCATCGGCCTCATCTCAAAGTGAAGAAATTGTTCGGACAACATTAATTTGATGCCGAATTGGATATAGATAGCATCATAGCAACGGCCAACGGATGTGTAAGATGTCCTGAATCCGTGAGCAAACAATTCACGCATGCTTTTAGGATCTAGTGATAAAGTCTGCATGTATTCTTCAGGATCAAATGACGTAACTTGTAAGCACATCCAGTCACTTCAGTCCTGCAAAATGTAAGTCAAATAATGGGCCTTAAGGGTGCAAAAATGTGACCACAGTCCACAGGTGAAAAACAAAGTGGACTTGTACTGTTCTATAGAACAATTAGCAAAATTAAGACTGTACTTGTGATCAGTCCAATAGCTTGGGCGATGTTTATCTTTCTTCTTATATAGTCTTCATAGAAGAGTGGTCTATCCTTCTGAAAATAGAATGAATGTCAGTTGAGTAAACTGTAAAACAATCATGCATGCAGCCCTTGAACATAGCATAATAGTATGATATCAGCTTCTTAACAGCCTCTGCAATCAGTCCATGAACTTCATCCTCTGCAACCTAAGTAGGGGAAGCGCAAGATTAGATATAGGGGTAGGGGGAAGCACAAGAATAGGGGTTGTTGTATTCTTGCCCCTGCTTTCAACTTCAATTATGATTTTACCCCCTATTTTTTAACTCTGTAATTTTGCCATCCTTTTTTCAAATTAACACTTACAGTTGCCCACTATTTCGATAAGTCCTCTTAACGGTGTTAAAAAACAAGTCAAAACAGGGTCAATTCATATCAAGCTTTTAACAGACAAAAAAAATGGATGTGTGAAAACTCATATTAAAATATATATACAAAAGTAATGTCAAAATATCTAATGTCGTAACAGCAAAAAAATTAAAAAATTATAGAAAAATGAAGGTAAATCTACAAATGTCATACATGTATTTAACAATATTAAGAGAATCTAAGGGACGAACATAAGCTTCGGTTTGAACAAAGAGGGCAAAATCAAAAAGTTAAAAAAAAGTAGGGGTAAAATTGTTAGAGTTGAAAACAACGGTAACACAATTGTCCCTTAGATAAGGTGTTAAGGACGAAAATGGGTTGCACTTGCATGACAAAAACACAACATTGTACTTACTTGCTCGGTAACACAAGCGGTGCAAGTATGAAACTGAAAAGAAAAAAATGAAATGGATAAGAATAAAACGTAAATAATGGCAATGCTCTTGTCAATGAACAACACAACTTAATACCTCATCTTCCAGTTTGGAGCAGTCATTCTCCAGTGCATATTTCATTTTGTTTTGGCGTAACGGAAACCTATTCAGTTCGTAGACTTCATTTAGTGCATCCCTGAAACTCATCTAGACATAGTTCAAGACAAAAGGTGGTTACTAAACAAACAACATTTATAAACATAAGCAACAACCATTATACAGTTGGGATATGCATTGATCAATGCTAACCTTTTGCTTGGTGACCCGCTGCCAAATCTCAAAATACACACCATCTAACTCCTTAAAAAAACAAACATCATAGTTCATACCAGATACCAGCTCCTGAATCAAATGAATGCAGTTGTGAGATATATACATCACTAAAAAAACTAACGCACAAATTAAGGATCATACATGAAAGGCAAGATAAGCTAACTCAGGAATAATATTGGGGAATCCAGTAGCGATCTTAAATGCTTGGTAGGCTTCCCCACCACATAATAGAGGAGTTAGCATGTGTGCAGACATATTCATTTCATGTATTTTATAGGACCAAACTTACTTTAAGAGATGGCCGCTCAAATAGTACATACTCTTCCATCCACTATTTCAAGATAACAAAACTATTAGTCATTAATCAGTGAGTAACTTTAATAAAACTGTAAATATCAAGGTCCAAGAGCGAACCCTGATCAAGGGGAAATGGCAACACCTCAATTCACCTATTATCTTTAATTTAAGAAGAATTCAAAGAGGGCCATGTGTGGATCTCAATATAGTACAAAGTCTAGCAACCCTAGATTACTCAAAATTTGACGGTGACAACTAAGTTGTGGAAGGCCAATTCAGAAAAAAGTACTTTGTTCTTTACTGCTTTTGCTACTTGTCTTTGTGGGCAATGTTGCAAAGAACACCAACTACTCCCTCCATTTTGATAATATTAGACGTTTTGGACTGTCATAAAGTCAAACTTTTCAAATTTTGACTACAAATAACTTTAGAAATATTTATTTTAGCAAGATGAAGATCATTTGTATAGTTTGATCTTGAATAGTACTTCAACAAAATCATATATTTGTCGATATTTCTATATGTATTATAATAGAAAAATATAGTCAAAATTGTTTTTTGAAGACCATGTCCTTATCCAAAACGTCTAGTATTTTAGAACTGGAGGGAGTAACAACTATCACCGAAAAACTAAAAAAGATTTTGCATATGCTTCTATTAGTCCTACACACATATTGTAACGCCCCGACCCCCCCCCCCCGGGCCAGCCCGCTAACACGTGGCAACCCTCTAGGACATTAAGACTTCCCTCACAGACCAACACAAGTCTTTTCTATGCACTTTATGCTCACCCGTACGCACCAGAGAAGAACTTTCCGGTCGGTCACCCATCTCGAAATTGCTCCAAGCCAAAGCTTGGTTTAACCTCGGAGTTCTCTCGAGATGAACTTCCGGAAAAGAAATTGCAATTTGTTGGAAATGAGTATTCTATCAATCCTATTAAGCCCTGGACCAGGATATCACACATATGCAAAAATTCATGTTAAAATTCATTATATTTTAGCCGTAACAAAAAGATGAAAAATCTGACAGCTTTTGGAATAAAAATATGTCAGGATTTTGTCTTTTTATTACTCTTTGTGTATAATTAACTTTAAGATAAACTTTACAGATATGTGTAGTATTATTATAAGTACATGTATAATTTTTTTAGAATTTTTTGGTGATATTTGTTAGTTGGTGGTGTGCACGGGAAGCCTTGTGTGTGATACGTTCTCATGTTGCATGTCATGGTGAAAGCATCGGCCACAACTTAGGTGGTGCAGTTGTGTTCTATTCATGAAGATAAACCACACAACATAATTTACCAATTTAAATAGCTTAGGTTCTAAAGGAGTTCCATGTACTTTCAGTGTGCTATAAAATTATAAAGACTTGATTAACTTGATCTATGATGCATACCTTGAGTTTCTTTGATAACTCCTGATGGTATTTTACATAATCTTTTTCAACCTCGTATGTATGTAAGTACTGATGATATTTTTCCCAGTCAGCATATCTACAACCCTACAAAAGCAAAGTATAGAGGAAAACCACATGTTTAGAAAATATTAACAATAAGAAACAACAGGTAACTTGAAGCTGAAAAGAAAGGCATTCTAAACAATGTTTAATGCTAATAAAAATATAAGCAAAAATATATTTTTTGTGTTCCTCAAAAGCATATGTAAAAACTATGGGAAAATAAATAAAGGCATTCACACAGCATGCATGTAGAAGAGTAACAATGCCATGCCGTCGGTGGGCATGACATTCTAGCAAACTTCTCAATCTAATAAATTCACCTTACAACACTATGAAATAATTCACCTTACAACACTATGAAATGCTTTGTTTAAGGCAAAGATAGTTGAAGCTAAATAGACATAGCATGAACTTATTATCCAAACTGCCTGAAGTACTAAAAAAGAGATATTTATTGTGATTCAGATTGTACTTTCAATAATCATCACATTTTAGTTTATAGGATGCTATTTGTAATTAACCATGCACCATGCGGTAATACTGGTGGAACAGACAATTCATAAGTTAAAGCACAACTTATCATAAGAAAGAAATATATATTCACATACAACATTTTTAGGGACTAGACGCTGATAGTCATCCAATGCAGCAAGCTCGCTATAATGAGGGTGGAAGAACCAATCAAATTTGCCAGCAAAGAACATAAGACCACACTTCTCAAGAAAATCAGATATGCCACTGATAATCTCTCCCTTATCAATAAGGTTGAATGGGCATTGCTTTATCAGTCCATCGTGATCCAACTTACTCCCAGGCACTTGGTGTAACCACTACAACGAAAAATAAAATAGCTCAAATAAAGAGATGATTAATCAAATTAGTCAACACATACCAACTAGTGGTTTACAATTTTCACATAGTATCAAACATGAGATTAATAAAATGTATTTACGAAATACTATATAACGCATGCATGACACATATATGATGAATGATGAATTCGTGGTTATATATATATATATATGAGTTACTGAAAACATACCTCATGATACTTGATGCGATAAAACTCATGGTGTGCTTCTAGTACCTCGAGCTGATCGAAATTGAGTTTAGTGGAAGTATCAACCGAAGGGTGTTCTTGAAGCAGAAGATTGAAGTAACCATCGAACTCCTCATAGCTGATAACCTCCCCCAATCCCAGTTGATTTAGTTCCTGGGTGACAAGGTCTGCTTCCTCCACATTTTTCTTCATCATCAGAGCATCATCGTCGTGTTGGGTGGTGTTGACTGCATTGTTATTATTACTATTGTCGCCATGATGTTGCTGATGGCTGTGAGCAGCTGCTTGATCCGGCTCCTGATCGTAATCTGTCGTCACCGCCCTTGCGCGTTGCCGGCGGCGGTGCTTCCGGTTCGCCATGAATATCTTCTCCTTCCTTCAGGCCGCGCGTAATTAACCGGACAGATCGATGGAGAGATGAAAAAAATACAAAGGGGATCGGTCGATTGCAAACTAGGCGGCGACGATCGAGGAACGGCCGCGCGCGGTCGAGGGCGGCGGCGCCGTAAGGAGGGTAATCAATGCAGTGGCGAGCCGGCGAATTGATCAACCCTAATCCATCAAAGCCAGCGTCTTGTACATGCATGGATATATCGATCAAGGATCCAAGGATATGCATGATAATGACTAGGACTCGGAAACATGTTTCTGGTGGAGTGGATCCATCGAGTCGTACCCATCTGATATCAGTAACCCCGTACAATTAATAAATGGGCCTTAATTGGGCCCATTGGGACATTTAGCCCAACCCATCTGATATCTACTCCTACGTACCTCTACTTCTTCCTCGAGACGAGAGCACGCCGTGATTTTGCCTGCTCGATCCGTCCCTCTGTAGTCCGTACGACCAAGCCGGCGGCGTGAACCCTCACCGCAGCATCCATCCATGGCGGAGGAGCAGGAGATGAGGCCGCCGTCAGCTGGGCCTCCATGTATATCGTAATATAGATAATTAAAATACTACTATCTCTGTCCTTGAATATTTGACGCTGTTCACTTTTTTTTTCATATGTTCGATCACTCGTCTTAATAAAAAAATTTATATAATTAATAATTCTTTTTTATCATTTGATTTGTTATTAAATATACTTTTATACATACATATAACTTTATATATTTTACAAAACTGAATAGTACAAATGGTCAAATGTGTGTCAAAGAGTAAACGGCGTCAAATATTTAAGGACGGAGGTTGGAGGTAGTACTAATTATTACACCATTGCAATTTATGGTACACAAGCTGATCAATCCCTATGGGTTCCATCCATGTAAGTCCATGCATATCTGTGTAGCTGTGTTGAAAGAAAAATTTTATTTTAAAAATCTCTCAGTAAATGAAAACAGCCTACCAAGTCGATGACTTAAAAATCAGGTGGGTACGTTGTACCACTAAAAAATTAATCAGCTCAGCAACATTTATTTATTTCCAACTATTCATATAGGTGTGAGAATAAAATTGCAATTATACCGTGTGTCTGAATTTTTGAAGTATTTATAAATTCGTTTGTAACCACTGTCGTTGCAATGCACAGACACAATACTAGTTTACTAGAAACAACAAATTGTTTGAAAGTATGGAGAGAATTAACTAAATGATTTATATTCGGGTGATGCAGAGAGCAGCAGAGGCTAAAACAACAGCTTAACTAGGCGGAAGAAGCCACATGGGATGAAAAGCCTCCATCAAGTAGTACACCACCGTACGGTACAACCGCCCACCATTCTCTGCATCCATCAAATACACCGCGCCGCCGGGGAACTCGTCGGCGAAGCAGCGCCGCCGCGACACGTCCACCGCCTTGGAGCACGCCGGCCCCAGGAACAACGCGTGGTCACCCAAGCTCGTCACCTCCGCCCACCTCATCATCTTCACCTTGTCGTCGTCGTCGACGTCGACGACGAGCTCGAACAGCCGGAAGGAGAGCGCCCCACATGGCCGCCAGCTCCTCTCCGCCAACAACAATCGCCCTCCCATCTCGACCAGGTACTTGGCGTGCTCGATTTTGTGGTCGTGCGCCAGGCCATTATCCTGGATGATCTCGCGTTTTTGGATTGGTAGCTCGTGGGTGGTGGCGGCGATCACCGGCGATGATCCGTCGTTGTCCTGATCGCCGGCGGTGAGGAGGATGTCTACCTTGAAAACCCGGTAGTGTGAACGGGAGAGGGCATAGAGATCCCCTCTGCAGAAGGCGATGTCCTCGATTCCAGGGACGGATTTCACCTCCGTCCACCCACCGCCGCCGTGGATTCTGCAGACGGCGAGCCGTTTCCAGTCGGTGATTGCGGCGAGGATGCAGCCGTTCGAATTGGGGAATTCGGAGAAGGCGATCTTCGTCAGCACGCCGATGCCCGGCCACCGGCTCTGCTTGTCGGAGAGGGGAACCTCCTCGCCGGAGAAGAGGTTCACGATATGATCCGGATCGCCCCGTCGCCGGCAGCGACCCATTCGCCGTCGTGCGAGCCGCAGATCCAGTTGCGGCGGGTGAGGCCGGCCGGGAGGGGGACGGCGTGGAACTCGCCGTCGTCGAGGCGGTACAGCCGCCGCTTGACGGCGGCGCGGAAGCGTGGGGTGAGCAGCAGCGACGGGACGGCCGGCGGCGACTCCCTGGAGTCCGACGAGACGCCGCGCCATCGCCCTTCTCACCGGCGAGATCCATCTCCATTGATTCTCTCTCCCAGTCGTTCGTTTCTATTTTGATTTTTGAAAAACGCATCAAACTGTCGCGACTAATAACTAACTAAGCTACTGCTAGTAGAGTTCGTTGCTTACTTGGGTGTGGATTAGTGGATTACGAACTAGAGTACTTACCCAGTTAATACATGGGCCTTAATTGGGCCCAAGGCCCATTGGGGTATTAAGCCCAATCCATCTGATATCTACTCCTACCTCTTCTTCTTCCTCTGCACGGGTCGAGACGAGAGTGAGATTGAGATTGAGAGCACGCCGTGATTTTGCCTGCTCCGTCCGTACGACCTAGGCGGCGCGGCGGCGTAAACCCTCACCTACCGCCGCATCCATCTCCATGGCGGAGGAGCACGAGACGAGGCCGGCGTCGGCCGGAGCCGGCCGAGGGGAGGACGGGGACGAGAGGGAGGAGGGGGAGATCGCCGACGACGAGTCCGGGCACGCGCCGCCGCAGGGGAACCCGGCGGCGCCGCACCCGCTGGAGCACGCGTGGACCTTCTGGTTCGACAACCCGCAGGGGAAGTCCAAGCAGGCCGCGTGGGGAAGCTCCATCCGCCCCATCCACACCTTCGCCTCCGTCGAGGACTTCTGGAGGTTGTTTCTCCCCATCCTCTCGAACCCCTTTTGCCCTTCCTTGTATGAGTATATGTAGTAGATTCCATTATATTAGATGTTTAACCCGATTCGATCAGCAATTTTTTTCATGCCGTAGGTATTCATGTGTAGGAGTGAGATCTATAGTGGATCTGGGAGTTTCTGGCTTAGTTGCAGATTGGGTACAATGATTTCGAGACGGGGTTTAAGCTCTTACTGATTTATAGTGCTTGTTTAAGCAGAAGATATTTCACATGTTCATCTTGCTGTCCGATCAGTATATATTTCATGCTGTGGATGTTTTTTTTTTTATATGGGGTTGTCCTTTCTGTATTATACCATCATACGATAATTTTCTTATATGGGAAAATGTCTCGAGGAAGATTTGTCCGAGTGAGACTGCCCCAACCTTTAGTATCCTGGAAGAAAATGTCTCGGAGTGAAAAGTGCCAAACTCAAGAACTTTGTCGACTGTAGAGTTGAATTCTTAGTGCAGGACACATAATACGTTATGCCTTTACTTTGGTAAGACATTGTATTATATTGTGGTTAAATAGGTGTGTAGAGTTTGTTTTCTGAAATGTCACTACGCCAATTGTGATTTCTTGGCATGGTTATGAAGTCATAGTATGTGCTGTCCTACACTGTATTGCATTACATTCGTGGTGCTGAGTCGGGTATCCTTTGGTTTGTCTTCATGCATATTTATTGCACATCGCGTTTTAGTATTCTGCCAGTTGACACTGACGCATTTGTTTATAGTTGTGCTATCATAACTATGCTTTTCACATCCTTCCTGTTTCATATCAGAAATATTTGTTGATCTCACTGTAATGCTGTGCCTTTTGACAGCTTTCCGCATTATACGGCAGCTATTTATTGCCCTCCTTCTATTTTTTATTCTAGGTTATTTGCCTTAGTTTGCATATTTAATATAGATAGATCATTTTTCATTGTCATAATGAAAACACATGAATCAGATTCGTCTGAAACATGCATGTTCCTTCATTTTTTTTTCTCTGGACGAATATTTGTCATATTTTACTGTCCATATAGGACTGTAAGGCGATTGGCTGATGGTTCTTTGTTCAGTATGGTAGTTTCGACTTTTATCGATGTGTGTTTGGTTGGCACCCAAAAATTACCCCTCAAGAGTCTAATCTGATATATTTATAAAAAGAATTTTATGGATATATTTGTTATGAATAGTTTGATCATGAGTTGATATGTGTTCAGAGGTCTGAGATAGCCCACAAATCTGGGCTGGACAGTGTGTTGACTTGTGTCCTCTTCACACATGTGCTATTATTCGCAGATGGTATCTGTTGGGTTCTAAGATCTCTAAACTACTCTGGATCTAGCAGAAGCTTATGTATTGATAGTGAGCTGAAAAGCTTACATAACTCAAGAGGGGTACATGTCCTTTTAAAGGATTTTAAGTCGGTGCTACAGTACGCTACAGTAACCGACATACTGTTTATCTTGTTGTTTACAGCTAAAGTAAAATCAAACTTTACTACTATTACCAGCTGTTAAGCAGCTATGTTTCTTGCTAGCTAAGTAATCTAATATGCAAGGATTATATTTAACAGTATCAATGCATGTTTTCAGGGCACTTTTTTTTTAATTCTAATAACTCACTTAAATATGTTTTTTTACAATTTGCTTCATCTTTTTTTTTCTTCCATCTTTTCATATATTCCTTTGGTCTAATAAGGTTGAGTGACATTTCAGTCTTTATAACAACATCCATCACCCAAGCAAGTTGGTTGTGGGAGCTGACTTCCATTGCTTTAAGAATAAGATTGAGCCAAAATGGGAAGATCCCATCTGTGCTAATGGAGGTAAATGGACTATCACCTGTGGCAGAGGAAAGTCCGACACAGTGTGGTTGCATACCGTAAGCATTATTCTGGTCACTTATTTGCACCATTATTCTTTATACAAAATAATATTGCATACCTTAAGCATTATCCTGATTCTTTACCACAAATCTTTGTGTTTAGTTATTGGCAATGATTGGCGAACAATTTGATTATGGGGATGAAATTTGTGGAGCAGTTGTTAGTGTGCGTGGCAAGCAGGAAAGAATAGCTATCTGGACTAAAAATGCTGCCAATGAAGCTGCTCAGGTACTACTTCTATGGCTTATTTGTTTCCTGTGGATATTTACCATGTGATTTTCAACATTATTAGATTCAAACTATTACATGGCATTGCTGTCAACTGCCAGTATTATAATAATGCCATGATCTGGCTACCTGGAGCCATTTATGTGTCGAGTCTGTCCAAATGTTGCTCTGTACATGTGGAATGCTCGAATCTGCATATACACAGAATGCATAGTTGAATAGATATACTCCCTCGGTTGTTTTTATATGACGTTGGGTTGTTCAAACATCATATATTTGGGGAATGAGGGAGTATTCCTGAAAGATTGCAATATTTGGGTGCACTTGCTTAAATTTCCAAGCTAAATTTGTCATGGGGAGGATTTTTATTGTTTTGGTAAGATTGTGCTACATAAATTGTGCAGCTATTTTAACCAAGGATTATATTGAAATGTCAAGATCTGTTCACATTATCACATCATTATAAATTGATTTGCCTAGCTAGGTCAGATCAGCTGAACATAAACGCTTGTCTTTCTTCCTCAGATCAGCATCGGGAAGCAGTGGAAGGAATTTCTGGATTACAAGGACTCAATTGGATTTATTGTTCATGTGAGTAGTCCTTTGAGTCTTGCTTTGTTGCATTATATCCGCAAATAACTGTTTCTTATCGTACTCTTTTTGGTTGTAGGATGATGCAAAAAAGATGGACAAAGGTCTCAAGAACCGCTACACAGTTTGAACTGAGTACTCATATCCAGTGAGTAGCATATCTACTTGTAGGATGGCTTTCTTCAATGCTGTAGTGTCTGTCATTTGCTTGTAGCGCTTGCAGGCCATCTATTGCCGTGAACCGTTTAAACTTTAAACGTAATATAACGTATCAGAGTTGACTCTGTACTCCATAAGTCACTCCATTTCTTCCCTTTTGTTGTTTGCTGGCATCTGGGAGTGACTGTTTTTGAGCTGTTGAAGGTTCTCCGAACCTGCATGGTTTGATGTTTTGAGATACGACGAACCTGAGGGGATTTGCAGATCAATCTCCTTTCTGAGTGCGGACGTGTGAGAGTTGTATCAGAGAGGCGTTCGATTAGCTGAATTTGCTTCATACCGTTCTGCAATCTGGGTGTCGTTCTTGTTTGATTAACCGTATTTGATTATTGTCACTATAGCTGTTTTTTTTCCTCGATGATCATCGTGTTCTTAAATCTTAATGGCACATCCGGGCCCACTAAAACCAATGCAATAAATCCTACGTTTCCTGGAGGCAGAAAGTCGAAATACGCTCACCTATACATAAAGAAGTTCACGCTCAATCTGAGGCAAACTTACCCATTTTTATGTACAAACAAGATTTATCGAAATATTGGGTAACTCCACTAAACAAAGCGAGACTGTAGCAATTGTTTTAGGCAAAATTATACTCCAATTCTGATTACTCGCTCCATTCCACGGTGTAAGAGATTTTACCGTCTATTTATCGTCTAGATCCATCATATAAATTTAGTCATATTCTCTTTGTTTCGTTTGATAACGTAGGATGTTTTGACTTTTGGCTTTTAACGTTTCACCATTTGTCTTATTTAAAAAACTATGAAAATATTATTTATTTTAGTTGCGGTTTACTTTATTATCGAAAATATTTTAAGCACGACTTATCATTTCTTATGTTGACACTAATTTTTTAATAAGACGGATGATCAAACGTCGTAAGTAAAAAGGCAAAATGTTTTGCATTATAAAACAAATGAAGTATATAAGAAGCACATATATTGATACATGTGTGAATCAATTTTATTGCAATATGAGATGGTGGAAATTATACAGTACAAAAGAAAAATCCGTATTTTTCGGGAGAAAGACTTTCCTGGTAGACCTAGTCACCTAGTGTACAGGTGAAAGAGGGAAGGGTAAAATCGATATTTGGCACCGACATAGGCGATCTCCTATATAAAGAGGCGTCTCCCCAATTCCCCTCCCTCCCCTCTCCTGGATATATAAGCCTCAGGTTTCAAATTCCTTCCTCCTCTGCTCGCCTCGCCGCCTCCGCAGCAAATTTCCATCTCCGCATCCATCCGCTCCAGATCAGATCAGGTAAGACGATCCTTTTCCTCCCTCCTGCGGCTGCGATTGGTGGGTTTCGATCCATGCCCTTCCGCGCTAGGGATTGGGATCTAAGTAGTTTTTTGGTGTTCGAGTTCACGATCGGCCGCACCCACGGTCGGAGGAATGAGGGAAGCGGTGTCTGTGTATGCTGAATCGATCCAATAATTTTTCCCAATTTTTCATTCATCATTTAGAGCTAGACTGGAGCCGATAGATATTTCTAGGTGTTGTTGGTTAACTGCAGCTTTTCCCAACCAATCGACCCGGATCGACCGGGACAGTAACTGCACTGCATAGTTGGCTGTTCTGCATCCTGTGCCATTGATCTTGATTAGGATAATGATACTGAACTTGATTAGTATATTGATAGTTATCTTGATTAGTCTAACAATACTGCCAGTACAAAATATTTTTTTTTATTTGATGATCTGAGATCCTAAATGGCTCTTCATCATAAGGCTTTGCATGTCGATTTCAATCTGTTAATACTGCTGCTGCTGCAGGAGGGGAGGGGATATGGCCACCTTCGAGCTGTACCGGAGGTCCACCATTGGCATGTGCCTTACCGATACGCTGGATGACATGGTCTCAAGTGGGGGACTCAGCCCCGAGCTAGCCATCCAAGTCCTCGTGCAGTTTGACAAGGTTTCATAACGCTATTGATTATATATCGCTGCCGTATGCGGATCGAAAATGTTTTGATATATGCATCATCCTGATTGATATTCTTGTTTTAGTCCATGACTAGTGCTTTGGAGCATCAGGTGAAGAGCAAGGTTACCGTCAAGGTATACCTTCTCAATTGATCTTTCCTTTTTTTGGGTAATACTGCCTTTTCTGTAAATTTGCCATCTGTATCTTTGTTCAAGGCATTGTTGAGAATGCCGTATTTTGTTGGTGTACCACATTATTTAGTTATGAAGGACTCTTTCTAACTGCTTCTTTTCAACAATCAATGCACTCTATAACATATACCTAAGTTATGCAATGCAATTTCCTGTTGATTCATGCGCGAATTTGTTCATGAGAAACATAATGGATCTTGGGTAACACGAGCACTCCATATATAATTATTTGCATACTGTGTAATTATTTCTTTGAAGTGTACATTTGTACTCTTTTGTGGAAAGGCAATTGCAGCTTGCTTGATGGGCTAATACTCACCATTTTGATAGACTTTCTGTGTGAATGATTGCCGCAAAATTAAGGTGATCAATCAGTAGGCACTTTTAGGGGATTCAAATTTGCATGAAAACGAGAGTTCATTCTTATTTTAATTTCTCAATATCAAGGCCAAGGAGCCGGCACTGTATTTTTAAGCAAGTATTGGCTCCTGTTTGGCCAAACCTACAAATTACTAGAATATCAATTGTTTATTTCCTTTTATTGAGTGTCATGTCTGTTTAAGATGGTTACTTCTGCAAGCTTTTGAGGTAACACGATTCTTTTGCAATTGTGTTGTACTTTATTGTAGCATGAAAATAACTCAAGTTTGTAGGACTATGATTTATTGTGCATCAAGGTTAAACCATTTGTCTTTCGAAGTGATGTATGCAAATAGATTCAAAATTTCTTTTGGAAGTGCACATTTATAGTTTAGACTGCCTGCATTTCCGGTTGCTAGCACAGGTGATCAAATGATGGCTTTCCCTTTCTCTGCACAGGGCCATCTGCACACCTACAGGTTCTGCGACAATGTGTGGACTTTCATCCTAAAAGATGCAACTTTCAAGAACGAAGAGATTACAGAGACAATTAACAAGGTGAAGATCGTGGCCTGCGATTCCAAATTGCTGGAGGCTAAACAAGAGTAATGCGTGTGCTGCCTTGGCAGAGTCCATCCTTCTCTTGATGCTACAAACCTGGCACACCTAAACTATATATACATACTTTGCATCTGCTTTCCTGGTTCATATCATGAATCTGAACAGTTTACATGGGATTAGTACTGGAGTATGATGTTCATAGTTGCATATGTCTACCATCAGCATCACTTATGCAGCGATCTCTCCTTTGTTGATAAATTTTTTTTTTTTTGACTAACTATGGACCAAATGAAAAATAAGTGTGTAACGTGACACGAGTGCTCCGTACCTAATCATGCTCTCGGCGAAGGCAGATATTCCATTTGAAAGGATCACTTTTTATTTGTCGTTTTTGGAGTCAATACTGGTTGAATATTTAAAAGTTCAGGGTATATAACAAATAATGGGAATTTCCTTGAAAAATCCGGTGGATATAAGAACAGATAACAGCTTTATGCTTTTAACATAAATACGTCTACACTCCACCGAGAGAAATTAAACAGGATACTTGTTCAATCCTCTCGATCTAGATTAAATAAGAAAAAACAAGAAACCTCTATGAGGGGGACGAAAACAAGAAGAATTGCTATTTACATCAACCGAGGGATTTCACAAGTTACATGCAAACATCGATTCTACAGGTATCTCTTCACAATGGAACTTCAGTTCATTCTGAAATCTCTGTAATACAAAGTGCTCGTCCTCTGTTATGAGGGTTGTCACGCTGCAGGCTGACTTGGAGAATGGCTCTCTTCCAGTTCTTCCAGCACGATGCAGATAGTCCGTAGCCGTCTTGGGAAGGTCAAAGTTGTATATGTGGCTGGTTTGTGGGAGGTCAAACCCTCTGCTTGCGATGTCAGTTGAAACTAGCAGAAAGCCTTTTCCCTTGACTTCCTGCAGAGGAACAATATATATGTGATGGTACGGGTTTTTCATAATCAAACATGTATTTATGCTACGAACGTCAGACAAGACAGAGAGCACTAACTGTGAATGATGTAGCACGAGCATTGAAATTCATATCTTCTTCCAGTAGAAGGACCTCTAGGCTTCCCATGTATGTAGTCCTCAGGAATTCAACAACAGCAGTAGTTGAAGGAGGGAGTCCAGCCTTCTTTGATTTCTCAGACTGACAAAACAGGTTGAAGAAGAGTTACAAATAAACTGCAAAACAATACTGCTCAGCTAGTAAACAAACCAAATTGCTACTTGTATAACATTTCTGAATACTGAACATACAGCCCTTCAAGGCTTCATAGGGGAAGTAATGTAAATGATATACAGATCTATTCACAACAAGTATTAATGTATAAATGTTATGGTCTGGAGCTGGTCATTAATCATACCAACAAGATAATACAACGGAGACTACCCTAAATCCCTAATATGTTGGGCCCTTGCCCTGCCCAAACAATGCCAACAGGCTCCATTGCCCCTCAATTCTGGTATACAATGATAATTTTAATTTTGGTCTTATTAAATGTTTCTTTGCTAGTTTCCTCATAGGAATGATAAAAATTAAGAATATAATTTGATTGGACCTGCTGGTGATTCACAAAATGAAAATTATTCCATACCAGTGAGTGCATACTACCTATGATAAATACCAGTTTGCATTGCATATATATAGGATAGCATAAGTGTAACTGGCCCATCATAAGGTCCCTTGGCTGGTTGGCCCGTCTTTAATAATTTCTAACTCCTATGTTGGCACATCCCACCACCCAATTATAATCAACATGCCATGGCATAAATGGAATCGTCAAGTATCAGTACCTGTTCAGCAACAAATATAATCCCTGACTTTGGTACATCCTTCTCAAGCAAGGATAGCAAAACATGCAACCTTTCCTTCTTACTGCAGATCTGTACATCAATTAACTTTCAGTCAAAAAAGATAACTTTCAGGTCACAGAGAAGTAAAAGCGAAAAAAGGTCCTTTGGTGTGAAAAAAGACTGCTTCTATATTCATAAGATTACTGCAAACTAAAAGAACATGTGCAAGGACTAAATTCTTCCTGTAATCACATGCATGTTGTTTAATGAGCTTGTGGCAGGAATGCCAGTGCCTGTGAGTTTAGGTTTCAGGCCTCAATTGAAACACGGGAATTTTTCCAGATACCATGGAGAAGTTTGCTTTTAATGGTGTTCAATGAAGGAACTAAGATCCACAGTTGTAGGAAATGATTGAGGGAATTTAGCAATGTAAAATTACTGCACAAATAAATTTATATGCTCACCGCATATTTGTGCTGTAGATGTGAGGGCATGGGTTGTACAGGGTTGACATGAACATGAA
Organism: Leersia perrieri; assembly: GCA_000325765.3. NCBI lineage: Eukaryota > Viridiplantae > Streptophyta > Magnoliopsida > Poales > Poaceae > Leersia > Leersia perrieri. Next base: position 32,544,213 of record CM002476.1, read on the forward strand.
CCACATTAGTCTGCAAACAAAAAAGACAGAATATGCAAACAAACATATGTCATACGAGGTCCAAAAGGTCCATATGTTCATGCAATAATAAGAATGTAAAAGACTAAAGTTGCACTTCTTATTGTCACAAAATACCTTAGTCCACTTATGTTGAACACAGTCATGCACAAAGCGATTGTGCTGAGGAATCGATGCGCTAGCGAATATGGTCTGACGACTGGAAGCTGCTGAATAAGATGTTAATATTTTGCGAAGAGAGCTCACTTGCTTTGACGACCCAAAAATAAAATCAACCTATCAAACAACAATAATGTGCATTAGGTATTCCCTATTAAAAAAAACCAACTAAATGACTTCTAAACTTCCAACGGCCTCTTGGGCTCTTACCAAATCTACATATGCAGACTGAGCTTATACTGCTAAAGTTTGATTTAGGACTCAAGAATACAATAATCACCTCATCAATAACTAATACTCTCATAGACTGAAGATTGAAAGCACGCTTCTCAATCATTTGACACAAACTTGCAACAGTAGCAATAATTATTGCTGGGGGCTCTGCCTGGAAATAGATCGATATAGTCAGCAGGGAAGCAAACAAAAGAGAAACTTAAATAGCCTGCTCTTTAGAGTCAACATAAAAAAAAGTAAGTGAGCATGTATTATCAGTATAAGCCAGTTTCGTTTTAATGTAATAACCACTTAAACGACATATGCATCATAACGAAATAGAAAGGCCTGAAAACTGGTATCAAAGGGAGATATGGACCTACCATGGCTAAGATGCTCTTGTAATTAACTGAAGCACTGTTTTTTTAATTTTTGGCGAGGAACTGAAGAATTAGCTAGTCAGCATAGACTCACCTTTACCCAACTCTTTTGCCGCCTCAGCATCCCACCATCAAGCAAAGCCATAACGGTGCAGGTCTTTGCCGCAAGTATCCTAGCAACTTTTGTAACCTTACAGTGGCACAAATACATAAACAATGTTAGTTTGAACATACGCACAAAATCCAGGTAGAAAATAATTGCATAGCAAGCAGGCAGACAAGCAGCTATCACCTGCATGCCGAGCTCCCTGGTTGGGACGACAACCAGCGCTTGCACAGAGGATCTCCCAAAGTCTATGGCCGAGAAGACTGACAATAGATACGCAAGTGTCTTCCCAGAACCTGTCTACATTCAACAAGCAATTGTAAGATGATGAGATTCTGTCACTCTACAACATGAAACAATCTAATAAGAGTAATCAAAGCATGGAACAGATAAGCAAGTGTCTTCCTAGAACCTGTCTACATTCAACTAGCAACGGTAAGATGATGAGATTGCTGCCACTCTACAACAATAAAACGATCTAATAAGAGTAAGCAAAGCATGAGACAGAGAAGCAAGTGTTTTCCCAGAACCTGTCTACATTCAACTAGCAATGGTAAGATGGTGAGATTGTTGTCACTATACAGCATGAAACAAACAATCCAAGGAGAGTAAAGCAAAGCAGAGGTTGAGGAGGAGGAGCACCACCTGTGCGTGGAGGATGCAATCTTGGCCAGACAGGAGGACGGGCAAGGATTGCTCCTGCACCTCGGTAGGGACGACATAGCCGACCTCCTCCGCCCTGGAAATGAAGGGAGCCGACGCGTAGTTCATTAAGAACCTTGTGTTGCTAGTTCTTCAAAAAAAAAAAAAAAGTCGAACGAGAAAGGGGAAGGGAAGCGCACCTCTGGAGGACGTGCTCCGGGACGCGGCCGGCGCAGACCTCGCGGAGGGTGGCGGCGGAGGCGCGGAGTGCGCGGCGGCGCAGCGTGAACGGGATGAGGCGGGTGGTGAGGCCTGAGCGTACGGTGGTGGAGAGTGGAGTAGCGCGGCCGGAGAACGCCGCCATGGCGACGGCGGCCATGAGGAGTGGGCGGCGGCAATTTGGATTGGGGAAATGCGTGAGCCGGAGCCGGAGATGGAGAAGAAGGGGATCAGACGATGACGTCAACAAGCTTTGGCCCAATGGGCTTCCTTTTTTCTGAGAGAATAAATTGGATTATTGGAAGCCTATTGGGCCAATGCGTCTATAAATGGGCCTACCTTTAGTACTACTATTTGTATGGCCCATTCTATTCCAGACCATCAGAAGAGGAGCAACATGAGGCATATGGAATTCAGAACAGGACAATGCCACAGACAATTGCTTATGATGAGTTGTGTTTTCAGCTACAACTCTACTTACAAAACCGACTGCGTCTGTTGCATTTCAAATGGAGGAATCCACACCAAAACAAAAAGTATCATGTGCATCGATACATCATCATCACATATACACATAGCAGTATTATCTGTCTCGTTGTGCTTTGGTAAAATGCAGAAGAGATCATAGATGTAATCAACTCAGTATTTTCTTATTAAAGAATCATCATCAATATATCTTTGCGTTTTCTGTATATCCGTGTATGCATCTTGTTCCCTACAATAAATACAATCTGCATTTTGGGCCTCCAACGGCTCCGTGTTCCATCCATGTACAAACATACAGTTATATATTTCTACTTGTACAGTGTAGCTAATCCAGCCGATAACTAGCTAGCTTGCATCTTGTTGTTGATTGAGCTGGATGACCTTGTGTTGCACGGTCTTGTACTCACGGCTCCTCGACCACTCGTCGATCTCACGGGCTCTCATCACCGGCAGCGGATGCGACAGCTCTCTCGTCTGAGCGTTCCTGCACACAACACCAGTAACACCAACAATCAGACTAGATCAAACAACTATCTCCATCCCCAAATACGAGAGATTAGAGGGAAGATGTATCTGGACACATATCTGTCCAAATACATCCCTTCAATCCCTTGTATTTAAGGACGGAGAGAGTTGTATTTAAAGACGGAGAGAGTTGAATAAAACTAGAACAAGTAGCAGCAGGATGTTAATTTGGCTGGCTCACCGGATGTACCAGCCGACGGGGTTTGAGGCAGCCTTCTCGTAGGAACGGGCTTGCTCCAGGAAGGCGTCCACGTTCAGCTGGTCCGCAAGTGAGGGACACCCTCCAGCCAGTTTCATCAGCACAGAAATGACTACCTCTTGACAATCAACACATAAGTTCAGTCATATTTAATTATTTATCACAAGTGTACTGCTACAAACTAATTAAGATGCTAACCAAAAGATTCGCAAGATCAAAGCAGGTTTAATTACCTTGGGGTCTTGTACTACAAGAAGAGCCGCTCGATCACAGGTCAGCTCTGCTGCTCGGAGCCACCGGTAGAGCTGTTCTTCCAGAAACCCAGCAACCATGCCAAAGCCTGGGGAGATAAATAGATATATACTCCTGGTCAATCAGTACTAGTGCACTACTCCAAAATTTAAGGTTGGCTATGTGAATGGACAGATGGAGAGCCTACCAGGGACAGAATATGCTCCCATTGTTAGTATGTTGGCAAATGTAAGCCACACGCCATGGTCACACTTGAGATGTCCCAGTTCATGAGCCAATACAGCCTAGTCAAACGCACAAACCTTCACACTGTCAGTAATAAAACCATCGTCCAGACGTCCATTATCTTCATGGTTCACAGTGTCAATATTGAAAAGAGCGGGTCAATTGATAAAAGAGAGCATATCTTGCCAAGCACAGAACTACTAATGATCACAATCTGTACCAACCTGCAGTTCTTTTTTGGTGAGCAGCTCCACAAGACTTGTATGAACAACAATGAATGGTTTTTTGCCACTGATTGCTAAGGTGTAAGCATTAGGAACAGGATTCTGCCGAATGTACAAGTCAGGAGCGTCTGTGTTCAAGAGTTTTGCTGCCTCAGTCAAGATCTGATAAAGATCTGAAAGCTGAGGAAAAGAGAAAAAAGTATCAATGCTGTAAGAAAGAAATCATAAGATATATGCAGACAGGAAATGGTAAAAAGATTTTGGTTAAGTAACTTCTATTCTATCCATGGATTTTTCTGCGTTGTTATGCGTGCGTCTCCCCCGTTTCTTTTGCAAGGATAACTGTATATTCATAATGGAAGTAATATGACGATTTACATGGTAACTTAATCCACACGGGTTCTATCTTTACAATTGGTTTGTCCTTTTTTTTATCTTTGATGAACTAATTTCCCCTTTAGCAAGATTCACTGTTATTATATGAAAATGTCTTAAGAAAATATCAATATGAACATACCTGGTTTTCAGAGACTAGCACAGATGATCCAATGTTCTGAAGTACCATAACTTGCTCAGAAACTGGCCCTGCATTAGCATTTAGGAGAACAAAAAGGATTAAGAAGAGAGAGGCACAACATGGAGCAATAAGCTGTAAATTACATTGGGAAGCAAAGAATAATTCAGCTAACAGATTTAGAAAAAGGGAATGGATCAGTGAACTGTGATAATTGATAAGGGTAACCGAAGTATGGTCCAAGGCATTGTAATCAAGTAGTAGAAGTACTAGAGCTGAAAATAAGGGGAATTGAGTAAGTGGATGACCTAGCAAAGCCTTGCCCACATCATTAAGCCCTGGAATTGCTTTCAGCAGCAGAGTGTTCTGAAGAAAATCAATGATTAAGGGCATACATGTATACACACATGTACAGTACATAAGCAAAGCAGCATGAATGAATTAATAGCATAAATACTGCAGAGAAAAGAATATAGGAATAGCAAATCGGGAAGCCACACACCTGCTTGTCGAGCGGATGGCGGAAGTCGTCTGCATCGAGGCCACGAGCGGCGACGGAGGCGGCGCCGGCGCCGGCGCGGGCAGAGATAACCTGGCGGCGGAGGAGCCGGCGCGGGATGGTGGAGGTGGAGGAGGCCGGCGGCAGGAGAAGGCGGGGAGCACAAGCCGCCGCCATGGGAGGAGCAAGCAAAGCAAATTACCAAGACGATGACCACTAAGTTGTAGAGGTACTGTAAGTTTGCCTGGCTCGGTAATTTCTGCTTTGCTGGTAAAATACCCAGCAAATTCCTGCCTTTTTTTTTGTATGGTCACAGATGATGCAACTTGCAAAGATGCAATAAACAACAACAGCTGCTGCAAAGTCTAAGATATTGTGTAGGGTACGAGTGATACCAGTTAAGCTAAACAAGCAAAGCAAACATCACCACCCACTAGTATTGATATCAAGCCAAGATCAGAGCACGTCTCTGTCTGTCTACTACTGACGTGTTCAATCTCAAACCACTATACTATCAGCTAGCGTAGCCTTCCTTCCTGAGTTCTATTTTACCTTTGACATCTTGAAAATTGATGAGTGGTCTTGAAAATTGATAGGAAGATGTGGTTGAAACCAGAGGCCCTGATTTTGGACGGGATGGGCCGAGAGTGGGCCCTATTTTCTGATGGGCCAGCCTAGTATGCAACCGCAAAACAAGACAACAGAGTAAGCTAAAATGTGGAACACCTTTTCTTTCCACAATATATATAACTGATTCAGGAATTATTTTTTCAAGCCATAAAAGGCTTTGAAACAGGGAAATTTATAGTAAGATGTAACAAAGTATTCGATTTTATTTATTTCGAAAGTTATTTCAAGATTACCCAAGGCACAGAGGAAGCAGCACATGACACCATCAGATTCATTCAGCGTCTTGTTTCTGGTAGCCGGCTGGCTGCAGCTGACAGAACACCGATCAACCCAGCAGCAGCGAAGCAAACCAAAATTGCAATAGAAGATGGCAGGAAAAAGGGCAGCAACAACCTGTAGTGACACAGGTCACTGGAGAGATATGTTGAGCAAACCAATGAAGATGCCTATGTGATAATATTCGGCACGTATTATTGTTGGCGAGTGCGTGAAGCATCTGAGAAATATCACGAGCATATAATGATGATATCACTGTTCTCTCTTACCAATCTTTATCATGCCAAACTCCGTCAAGCATGGAGTGCTTGAATTGACCCACAGAATCTATCATCTAATTTGCCATTGCCAGTGCCATGCATTTTAGCTGCAGTTTTTTGCTCTTTGCCTCTGCTGGAAATACATATCACGAGCAAATCTCTGCAAACAAACGCCAGGATCGGTTGAATAGCACTTATTCCTCCACACGTGAAAAGATGACTAAGACCAGGAAAAGCAACCAATGGATTTTTTTTTATAGAACAGGGAAAGGGCATCTAATAGTTCGTTTCAAAGGAAGAAAAATCAGAGAATCATATGCAGGGATAACTTTCAGTTAGTGGAAACGTGTTACATGTACAGACAGAATAATACTTGCAGCATCTAGAGATGGATCTTTTGATCAGATTAGACTTCAAAACCTTTAGAACATTGTCTCAAATTCATGTGAACATCTAATAACGCTAAGTAATATTTCAGAGAAGGTTTCCTTTTCTAGCTGTTGTCATTCATGCTGCAGAGCAACGCTACAAAATGTCTAATAAGATGAATCAAAGTTTCTCTAGGTAAGAAAGGACGAAATGTTGTTCACTAAATTTCTATTGAAATTAACAAATGGGAATAAAAATCTAAAAACATGGCTGGGATTTCTTGATTGCCACATCTAACAAAAAAATATGTAATGCATTGTACAAGGTATCATGTCAGCATATGATTGAAGGTAGCTCTTATTAGTCAAAGCCTCAAAGGGAGGAAGCAACCCAATGCTTTTTACTAGAAATGAAAAGAAGAAACTGCCCAAGGAACTTAGCTTTAGTTAAAAGTTTAGGCAGCCAAATTATGCAAGAGATAATGGTGAAGTGTGCTGCCTAACAAATTTGAATGAAGAAAGACAACAAGAGGAAACAAATAAGATTCGCTCAAAATTTTCAAATGTTGGGGATAAGATTCTCACTTATCCTCCCAAAATTAGCATCCTCCTTCGCCTATAAAAGAGGACAAGAAAACATAACTCCTGCAAACCAATTCCATCCCTTCCTACATTTCCTCAATACCTTTAGAAAGAGCCAGGCAACAATGTCTCACTCTCACGCTCAGGTCCTCCAATTCCAAGCCCAAAGAAAGGTCAAATTTCAGGGTGACCATGCCAATATTATGAAGGAAGTACCAATAGGGACAAATGAGAAGTTGGGGCATGTCCAAAGGACGAAAGATGACAAGAATAAGGATGTTGATTCAATAGCTTCAGAGTTCATCAAGCTCAAACACAGGGGTTGGGCACTCCAGAAGAGTGCAAGCATGTTTCAACCTTCTTGATTGCATCAGGGTTCCAATAGTATGGTATTCCCTGCTTATGTTTCGACTACATAGTTCTAGTTTGAATAAGACATGTTGCTTGAAAGAGCCATGAGTATCGCCAAGTTGTGCTACTAATAGTATTGCTATTTGCAATATGAATAAGTATTGTGTATACTATTGTTTACAGCACCAATGTATATGATATACCTTTTATGTTAACATGATAATATTTTAAATTGTTAATATTGTTATGTGGAACTAGACTACTGTTGTTTGCAACAGGATGTACATCATACTTTTCTATGTGAATATGAGGGCATCGCGTTTATAGTATTATTGTTCCAGCTTTTTTTCTATTTGAAGAGATAAACATTTAAAAGCATAGAACAGAACTAGGTCAGCCACTTTTGCCAAACCCTGTCAAGCATGGCATGCAAGCCCTCACAGCTGCAATCAGGTATTGATGCACAGGTCAGACAACGAACAGGTGCTTTTGAAGAACCTTTATTCAGGTCAAACGTTAAAAAAAAAAAGATTTCCTGACATATTAATCTTCTCTAACCAGCAAAGAGGAAGCAAACTTATAGACTATTTAAGTTACAATGCAAAATTGTAAATCATAATATGTCGATCACTAAGGTGTTTTGTGCCAAAAGGATGAAGAAGGTAAAATTTCAATCCAACGTTAATGCTAGGTCATATCAGCATATAACATAGAAAAACAATTTTTCTGGCAAAATAACTTTGACAAGCATGTTGTAGGAACCAAAAAGAATGTGATTTGTGAGTAGGAAATAATGTAATTATAGCATAACCACTTACATAAGTCAAGGTTTTCCCTCTAATATGGATAAGAAAGCATCATCTTGTGTGTGGTGCTAATTAATACCGCCACTGACCACCAAGGGGTTATATAGCACCATTTGATATTTGGTGCTGCATCCCACAGTATAGTTTTTAAGTTAGTCTATCAATTATCAAGTACTAGGAAGAGCTGCGAAAGAAAGACTATAACATTATAGCATAGTACGGAAGCAAACTACTTGGTAATTGATAGACTAACTTGGTGGGATAGACTAACTTAAAAACTATACTGTGGGTAGAATAATGGTTTGTAATTGAAAGAAAGACTATAACATTATAGCATAGTCTATCAATTATCAATTATCTATGTAACAGTATAGTTTTTATTGCTAATGGTGGTTGAAGAAAGGATTTAAATTCTACTTTAAAAAATCTCCAGATGTTGGCTAGAGCCTAGAAGCGGCCAAACATAGGCCATATTTTTTTTCTCTCTCCTTTTCTTTTGAACAACATCCTAATAACATATACAGAAATAGCATACTCTCTGGTTATTCTCTATTCATGGCACAGTGATACCTGCAGAGCTGCAATGGTACTGTCAAGCGTCAACAGCGAAAAGAAACAAGTGTGGCACATAAAAGTTAATTCGCAAAATTATCCTTTATTAAAAGTAATACCATGTAGCAACCATGATTACTAAACAACAGCTAGTGAGTACGAAAAAGTCGGTATTGGCCATAATCTCACCAATAATTTCTTGCACTTCATCAAGCAGCACTCTCAACTTTTATTGATTCAAACAGCTTGGTGACATCAGGATGCTTGCGGATATGGATAGGGCAATTATACAGTAAATCCTGAGCCTCTGAATATCTTCCCTCTGTGAAAAATGACTTGAAAACATGCACATAGGCAGTGGGTGATGGGCAGTTGTTATTCACTGTCAAGGCCTTGAGAAACTGCCTTGCATCGTCAACTGTCCCATACTTGGCGATGTGAGGAGCGAATGGGTCTGCAAAAGGTGGGAACTTGCGTGCTTTCATTGATCTCAGGAGACCCAGAGCCTCCTCAAGTTTCTTTACCCTCAGCAATTCACCAATTATATGCTTGTAAGTGCCTTGCCAAGGGCTCAAGTTGGCCTTATCCACCATCTCAACAAACAAAGCATATGAAGCATCAATCTTTTCATCGTTGCACAGACCTTTCACCATTACATCTAGCAAATCCGCATCCGCCTCCAAATTCTTCTCAACCATCTCTGTGAAGTACTGCAGGGCCTTTTCCACCTCCCCACCCACACAATGGCCTTGGATCAACATGGTCCAAGTCTTCAAGTCTGGGACACACCCTTCTGCCTCCATATCATCAAGCACTTTGCGAGCTTCATCAAATCGGTTTGCCTTGCAGAGCCCAAAGATCAACTGACTATAAGTAATATTGTCCGGCTGATGACCTTCATCCTTCATCTTCTTCACGATCTCGGACGCGTCACCAAACCTCCCATTACTCGTCAGCGCCCTATGGATGCCATCAAAAACATCCTTGGTCTTTGACTCCCACACAGCCTCGTACTTCCTAACCACCCGATAAACCAAATCAAGGTCGGGCGAAGGCCCCAGAGCAATGCGCCTGAGGAGCACCGGACCGTCCTGCTTCGACGGCTTGTACGGACCATCCATCATGAGCTCATAGAGCTCCACCGCCTCCGTCAGCATGTGGCGCTTCTGAAACTGCCTTGACAGCTTCACATAGGTGTCGATATCGACATGAATTCCGTCATCCTTCATCTCTCCGATGAGCTCCCAGAACTCGCGCATCGACTCATCTCTCCCAAGCACCCTCACCATGGCATTGTAAGCAATCGACCCATGCTTATACCCAATCTGACGCCCTGCCCACCTGAAGAACTGCAGAGCCTTAATCGGATTATCCCTAACCTCCCTAAGCACCTTGGCCACGGCGTTCTCCGTGAGCGTCAAATCGATGCCCTCCATCTTCTTATCGAGCTCTGCGGCGCTAGTCTCGGAACCCTCCGCGAGGGAACGGACGGCGTCGGCGGCGGCGGAGATGGGGGTTCCGGCCTTGGCTTCCTCCTGGGACTTGGCGTAGTGGGCGGTGAGAGAGGCGTAGTCGGCGGCGCGGCTGGACCTCTTGAAGGCGGCGAGGGCGGCGAGGTAGGTGCCCTGGTCGATGGAGTAGCCGGCGTCGGCCATGTCGCGGAGGAAGGGCCAGAAGTGGGACTGCGCGGAGGGAGGGTGGGAGGCGAGGGCGCGGAGCATGAGGTTGTAGGCGGCGGATCCCAGCGGGTGGCCGGCGGCCTCGGATTTGCGGAAGAAAGCCAGCGCCTTGGAGGGCTCCTTCGAGAGGCTGCGGAGGGTGTAGAGCACGGATTCCGGGGTCGGAGCGGCGGCGGCGGCGGAGAAGAGGCGGCGGAGGTTGGAGAAGGCAAGCGGCGGCGGCGGCGCCATTTTCCAACGCAAATTTTCTTCGCCTTGAGGGGTTTAGGGCTTTTGGTTTGGGGGAAATTTGGTAGACAAGGTGCTCGACGAAATGGGGGAAGAAGAAGGTAGTGGAGCTCGAGATGGGCCGGCCTTTATGTGTGTCGGGTCGTGAGAAAATTCCGAATTGGGCCTAGGCCCATTGTGAAGGCACTAACCTGAACTTCGTCCTTGGCCCAGTTGTAACTTGGATACATGATTTGTTCAGTTCGATCTTGGAAGTGCATGCATGAAATACTGTTCCAACTTCCAACACATGATTAAAAAAACAATGGTCGATACAAAGTAGAGTACGGCTAGTTTTCTAGTAGTATTATACATCATGTACGCTTTGCAGCACGACTCTGTTGATGCTGCCATCTAATTAATGAAAGCGTTTCATTCCCCAAAAAAAAAAGTAGTATTATACATCTTCAGAGGATAAATGATAGAGGATGTGGTTCTCTAGTCTCTACTGTCCCAAGAACAGTTCCAAAATAGATGGATTGTTCGGTCCTGAAAAAATCAAATGGATTGTCATCATCATATATATGCCGCATTGCCCAACTGATATAAACAAAGTCTTAACGAAAACGAGAGATCCCTAGTGGCATGGCAGTACGCACGGACAAGAACAACATCATGGTTAGGATTTAGGAAAAGCAAACCGGGGCATTCATACCCCTTCTCCACTAATATCATGCTCTCATTGGCCTCTAACCCACTAAACAAAACAAAACCTACATCTGTCGCTGTAATCCTTTTCTGAAGAAGAAACATTGGACGCTTCACACGCCGAGAAAAAGGTGGCATTTTAGATCTAAAATGGGGAGAACTAACTAGGCTGACTCAACACCAAGTCACTTGCTACGCAATTTCTTAATATCATAAGGGGAAAAGGCACTTTTCTGAATAACATTTTCCCTTCCTTTCTCTTGTCTGCAAAAAGGATCAGAGCACTGTCATCCACCAGGTTTATACACCTGTCGAATCTAGGAACACGTCTGTCAAATGTTTACAACAACCATCCTAAGACCAGTGGTTTTGGAATTCATAATTAGTCCTTTTAGGGGAATTTGAACATCTTTTCGCTAAATTAAAAAAGGTCAGTTTTTTCGGTCAGAATACATGAGCACAACCTACCAACTAACAAGAACCACCAACAGACCTGAAATTTCGGGATTTTTTTTTGGAAATTTCAGTCCTAAATTGTGACACCTAGCTAATAAGTGAGAGACTGAAGCTACTGTAGTTGAAAGAAGAAGGCAGAGCTAGGTATGGCTTCTTTCTTAGGTAAAAGAAATATGCATGCAGTGGTGTTAGGTCCAGAGGTTGGACACAAGTGATGAGAATGTAATGGGACAGCAACGGCATGACCGACTAAGTTGGTTCAATGGTTATTCTAACCAAGGACAACACGAGTCCATGTCCATCCATGCTTTCTTTCTTTGTCAAGTGACTAGAGAACTTTTGTGGGCAACATGGCCTTTTTTATTTTATTTTTCTTTGATTCAAGGAGAACAATTCGTATTGCATTGGGAAAGCTACGCAGCAATAAATTATGTTTTTTGTGGATTTGTACTTTGTGCGTCGAGTTTGATCTGTTTTATAATATTGTCCAGAAGATGGCAGGAATCTTGGCAGAAATAATAGTATACAACACATGTAGCTCTCTGCATAATTCCTGGATAGTTTGCTCATTCTTTGTCCATCTTTTCTTAATTAAGGGCTCTTTGATGATCTTTGAGTGCAGATCAAGCACACTTGATATCTTGAATGGATGCTCTCATTACCCAGACTTCGAGGAAATAAGGGATGGCACAGCGCAAACAGGTGGATGATCTGAAACCTAAAAATTCTACTAGTAGCCTCCATGTGCATGGTTACATCAGAAAAAGGAAAATGATCATTTTGACACTGAGTAAATAAATATCTTCAGTTGAAAACAGGTAGTACAATTAGTGGATAAGATCTAATGAAATCTCAAGTGTAATGCCACAACAATCAGACAAATCAGAAAGATGAACAGTGGGACCAATAAGGAAGATATAATTTAGGCAAATCATTCTTGAGACAAAAAGGTGTTGAGCAACTACATAAAACTTTCTCCTTGCTAGAGGAAGAGCAAAAAAAGACAGGGCACAAGCACTAGAACATACAATGCACATCACTGTCTTCAATTGAATCGAGTGGCCACAGCTGCTTCCTTTTAATTCTCTACAGGGCTGGAGTGGCTGCAAAGTCCAGAGGCAGTAGCTTTCTGCGCATAAAGTTGATCGAGTGAGTACATTGAGGAATAACAATAACTCGATCTCATGAAATGGCTTCCACCAACCATACACCACGGGTAGCTTTCAGGTTCGATTGCTGACTGGAAAGATACTCTCTGCACATTGCATCTGTATTCATCACATTAATTAATTCATTTGTGGCAAGAAGAATTCATCAACTTCTCCTTTTGTTGTTTACTTAGCTGCTACTATATTCATCTTGTAAAATAAATTAGTATCCAATTCTTCAGCAGGTTTAACAAGTGCTACTCGTTTTATTATTCACAGGCCCCGATGATTTGCCATCCAAAGCAAAGCAACCTGCTGCACTTTGGGACAATAGGACGGAACTGAACTGTTGAGCCATGTGGGAGACAAATGTAAGTAAGATCCTACTTGGCATGTGAAAAATCCAAAAATTTTGTTTAAATGGGCAAGCAAAATGACTTGTGGGTACAGCTATGAAGCAACATGTAAATAATAGATTCGTCACATCTTAAGTTCTAGTTGCCTCTTCAGATGTCAAGATTAAGTCGGTTCTTGTAGTTTGTTTGTTCAGAGTTAAGGCTAAGGCAATGCTAAACTCTGAGATTTTCTTTATTCCGTGTAAACAACAAAATCATTATTCGGTGACCGTCTGATTCTAATCCTTTTTGGGTCAGTAGTCGAATCAGCTGTCATCGTTATTGGCTGAATTCATGAAAACAACTCCTTCGTGGGGAAGACAATTCCTTGCACCGCACGCAGCCATGAGCTTTTCTTTTTTCACTATATACCTAGTTCCTAGTCATCACCTAGTATCTTTATGCAAGCAATTTCCTTTTCTCTTGTATTCTTTAGTCACCAATAATACAGAAACATTTATTTATGTGGCCAGAAAAGGGGGCCATTGAGAGCCATATATATGTAGGGAAGAGGGTAAGGAGAGCTCTGAACCCAACTCCACTCCTTTTGTGCTTCACTTGCTGCCTTTCAGTTACACACCACAGCTGTTCGCAACACTTGCAGAGTGGTTAGGAGAGGAGGACAGCAGTGGATTTCAGGTTCAGGTTCAGGTTCAGCCATGGAGGTGGAGGCTTCCTACAACTATGGCTTCCATCCTTCAGGCAGGCACCAGCCTTATGCACCACCCCCTCCTCCACACCCTGCAGGTATTCTTGCTTGATTCATGCGACCATTTCTCTGGCACTTTTACTTCTTGTTTCTTCAGTTGTTGGACAAATAGTTTCTGCTGTCTTTTTCGTGCACTGCTTTGTTTTCCTCATCCCTCCAGTCAAGTTTGCTCCCAAACTCCCCGCAAAAAAAAAAAAAAAAAAAAGTTTGCTCCCAAACTGTTCCATGTGTTTGCCTGGCCTTTCTTTCTTTTTTTTTTTCCTTTTCTATGAATAATTGAAGAGTATAGCCATGTTTATCCATGAATCTCTATGCACCCTTTTTTCCCTCGAGTTTTCTGTCACCTTCTTGGCTTCTTGTGGTTATTTGCAAGCATTGTCTTGGTCTTCAGATGCAACAAAATAAAAGCTTCTTTCTTGCCTTCTCGTTTACCTATTACCTTTACTTATGGGAAATATTATTACCTTGACTTATGGGAAATTTTTTGCAAGATTGAGAAGTTACTAGTATAAAAGAAGAGGAAAGGCTTGATTAAATGATGGCCTAGCATACACATTTTAACTGATTTATTCTGGTTTGATTCAGATGAAGGCGAATTGTGGGAGTACTTTCCATGCCCTTTCTGTTACATCGAGGTTGAGGTGCCCTTCATCTGCAACCATCTTCAGGAGGAGCATTGCTTTGACATCAGAAATGCTGTAAGAGAGCCTCTCAACTTGTTTGGTTTCTCCCTGTAGGTTGTTTCTGGAAAGGACTAATATGCAAAACCAACTTTCATTAATCAAAGCCAAGTCTTAATCTAATCAGTTGCTCAAGATGGATATGCATCCATAACTATGAGATAATAATCATTATATTGGTATGCAAGGGAACAGTACCTTTCTTGGACCACTAAAGTGAATGAATAATCTTTTTTTTTTCGGGAATATGCTTTGGTTGTGTATTATTGTGTTGAGATTTGTGAATAAACAGTCTTCTAGAGATGAACTTGTTTCTAAACAAATCGTAAACAACTCGATTTTACGAATTTGCTATCCATTATGAAGCTGATTCGATGATTGGTTATTGTCATTCAGGTTTGCCCAATGTGCGCCGACAATTTAGGGAAAGACATGTCTGCTCATTTTAGAATTCAACACTCCCATCTTCTGAAGGTACCACTAATCCTATATTAGAAACAATGGCATCATCATAGGCACATTGAGACATTCGCTTCATAATCTGATCAACTTAAGTCTGAATCTGATCATGACAGAGGAGAAAACCTTCTAGGCCCAGCAGCTCATGGCCTACACCATCTAACAATCCAGACCCCTACTTTGAGGGGCCCACACAGTACATGATGAACAGGCCATACCAAGATCCTGCACCTGATCCACTGCTCTCCCAATTCATCTGCAGCATGGCTCAAACTGACTCCAATTCGGATAGCCCACATACAGAAATTGCAGTTTCAGCAATCTCAGACGGTCAGAGGTAAGGAAGTTTTCAGTCAATTTTTCAGCAGCTCAGAACTTGGTGTTACCAAAATACTGAGCATGATTTCTAACATGCACCTGTGTTCTAATTTGCAGGTTGAGTCAGCGTGTGACTACGACTGATGACTCACCCAGTTCCAAGCTGGAACCCAAGGAAAGGTTGCAAAGAATCGAGTTTCTCAGGGAGATACTCATGTCGACAATTCTTTAATTTGTTTCCTAGTGTTACGTAGCAAGTTTTAGGTATGTTTTGTGTTTTGTGAGCGCAGATGTATCACTGTCACGTATGTACGCCTATCCCCTGGCTCACAGATTTATTATATCTATACTGTAATATTCTAGATGAATGTTTGCATACTTTGGCTCCAAGTTTGTTATATGAATGATCTGGCAGCGGAATATGCCAGGTCAGGTATATACAGTAAGAAGCACTCTATTATTATTATAGGATTAGTCTGTTCCAGTTGACTCAATAGCATCATCCAGTTCTGACGACGATTTCATTTCAGAATGTTTTCTGGCTGGGTTCAGAGTATAATAAGCTATAATACTAATAATAACAACAACAACACAACATATAGGAAAAGATATTGGTAGAAATAGCAAGTAGTGCTGTGACACCTCATGAGAACAGCACAGCAAGGATGGGATCAAACAGAAAAAATTGAATTAATAGATAGATATGACGTCTCGTATGCTCTACACGTATCATGAATATCACCATCATATCTAGCTTAGCTCTCTACACAAGTGCTACTATTGTATTGGGCTAAAAAATAGGTGAGCGGATTAACAGCATGTAATGTATATAGCCTAGTGGACAAATGTTACGTTTGGCGGGGGTACGCCCATCATCTCGTAATATGACTTCTCTGCCTCCGCCATTCTCGTCTGAAAAATTCCCCATTCTTTTCGGCAACGCTCCCTTACCTGAATAAAACGACAACAAAGTTCAGTAACAGTAACACATCACCGCGAGGGAGATGATATGATCAAATAATTTGCTGGATGTCTTACCCCTTCCCATGGTGCCCTTCCGTGCTCTGATTGCCCCTGTGAGTTTTCAACGAAAGACAAAGGCATTAGCACAATTTTTTTTTGGGTATATTGTTCTCTACAGATGTGATTCTTCTTATTCTTACCTGGTTCCCAAGAGAAGGAACCACTTGGTGTACAATCCATTGGGAATCAACAACACCGATTTTCTCGTGTGCAGGCTGCAAAGATTAAAATAATCAGCCAGACAGGTGGTAATGATATGGACAAAAGCGATAGACAAGCGTGTGCAATGCATACATCTACACATTTTCTGAGCGCAAAATCAAGACCCCATCCATGAACCAAGTCGTTCTGCAAAACCAAAAAGATTATCAACCACATGAAGAGGTGGACAGAGAAAGGAAATCTGATACCTATGAAAATTATGTAATACCTGAATCATATGCCATACACATCTCCATGCATCTCTGGAGAAGACTGGGGCCATTATTTCCACAAAGCTGTACATCAAACAAAAACAGTTAGGCCCTCTTCACCACATACATCAGCAAATAGGGGAGATGGGAGGAGGCTACATACGCAGCACAAGGTGGAAGATGAGGGTCAGTGCACCAGCCTGGTCTCTCCTCTGTTTCCCTGCAAAAAACGAAAAAGGGGGGAATGTGAAGTTCTATAAATCAGAAAGCAGGCTAAGAATTTATTTGCCTTGAATAAGATTTCAAGTCCTAATTAAAAGCACATTTAAGACCATAAATCAAATAATATCTCAGCATCACTATACATCATGAGGTTTGTAGGGGACAAAAACTATACAACCATAGCCCATACGTAGGTACAGATGAAAGCTCTTCCACTTACTTGTGAACCTGATGATCCCCTCTTCTTTTGGTCATCTGCCATGTCAATCCCCGATCTGGCTCTAAACCAGGCTGTGAGATTTCTAGCTGATGTTTCTTAACAAGTTTAATGTACCTGCATTGTAAATCCTGTTAGCATATCATCAGAAATATGCAAATTGAAAAACTAATGAGTGAAGATTGAAAGCATACTCCTCTGCATTAAAATGCTCAACTCCAAGATCCTCATCCCAGATAAATATATACTCATAAGATGCCACAATATCAGGGTGTAAGAATCTTTTGGCATACCACCTAGAATTTAAGTCAATCAGTAATCTTTAGAATCACCTGTAGAATTAGACGGTTGAAGGATATCAAAGGACCAGGGCATACCATTTCGCTTGCCTCCGAACACTTATATGTATAGCTCGCTTTGACCACTCAAATTCATCCCATTCAGTCACCCGACCATCATAGTGAAACAACAGGATAGCAAAATTATCGGAAAACTGCACCAGGCGAAATTTAAGATATTAAGCTATTGACAAGGTACAGTTTCCTGGCATGTTAACTTTAAAGACAGTAAAATTGCCACTGACATAAACATGATCAGTGCAAGAAAAGAAACAGTGATTGGTTTACTATACAACCGATATCACTTTCAAAGCTATCATATAGTTTAATTTTCAAGTTCATTCAAAAGTATATGTATATATAGTTTAATTTTCAGGAATTACCTTCTTGACAGCCCTATTTATGTTCTCTTTCTGTGAAATTCCAACAGTGAAAGTAACAAGGTACTTTGGCTTGAAGGGTAGATCCTGCAAAATCAAATATCAGTATCAGTGATAAACAAATATACACGCCATATAAACTTTGCAAGGGATATCAGCTCCATTTTTTAGGAATAATAAAAGTCAGAGAGCAAAAACATTAAGGCCCCTTGTCTATTTCGCTAATTTTGATGAAACATAAGGAAAAAACAGAATAGCATTCACAAAATAACAACACCCAGATCTTCAATATTTTGAATGGTCAGGTCATCAACATATATGACAGCATGCATTAATTATGTGAGAACAACTATTACTGAAAAATTATTCAAAGAACAATAAATAAGCATGAGATATTCAAAAAAAAAAAAAAGAGGTGAGTAGAAAATATCTTTTTTTTTCTCTTTTCAAGTGCAAGTATAGCAGAATCAATTGAAAAAGAAAAGAAGAGAGTATCCCAGAAACTGAACAGATCCTAACGGGAATTAGAACTGATATGAAACAAGCTGTGGATCCATGACTATTACCTCATCTGGGTTTCCCCATAACCTGCGGGGATGAAAATCAGACTCCGGTACAACAATACCAGGAGCTAGGCTCTCTGCGCCTCTGGGGTTTGTTGGTACATAAATCTAGAAAGTTATCAATCAATAGCAATGTTAGAATGACAAATATATCAAAAGGCAAAGGTTGCTCAGAAACAACACATAGTTCTCCTAGATGCCATCATTTAGAGGGAAATACCGTATTATCATGCAACAGGAAAGATCGGGGAAATAAGTTTGAAAGTGTTGCATCACTCAATGGTAGAATCAAAGCAATTACACAACATTGTACCTTCATGGCAGTGTCTGAGATTGATTCAGTATCGTTTCCCTTTGAATTCCTGGCAGTTGTCCAAGCATGATTTAGTATAGCTTGAGCTGTCAATGCTGAGTTCTTGTCTTCTATGTATGAAACAATACTAGATGGAAAGTGAAGCTGCAGCAAATGCAAAGAGTAACATATTAATATCTTCAAAGGTAACTGCACATCAGGTCCTATTTTTTTTTTTTAAAAAAAAAAGCTACAGATCAGGTGCAGTGTATTGATAAGCGATGTCCATACCTTTGTTATGCTAACAGTTGGGAATGAAATTCCAATAAAGAAACCTAGCATCACCCCAATAATTGTTACCACAAGAAGCCTCATGCTTTCATTGGGTTTCCTAGTTGCACTACAATGGGCACCAAGAGTAGGATCAAGCCAAAGTACCATATCGAGGAATATGTGATGAGGTTAAAGGAAGTGAGACAAACCTGCGACCAACTATTGGAAGTTTGGCCATTGTTTAGTATAACAGCACAAGCATAGGAGATTGAATCTTGAAAGTGGAACTTCTATGCATTGTGCGGTGAGAACATAACGAAGATAACTGGAGTCGTATGTATACCAGCGGAAGGAAGGCGGACCTGAAGGACAGTGATATATAATAAATCAAAACAAAGATGGACGCGGTTGCATTACAGGTTAGCTGAACCAAAATTGCATTAGATTTTATAGTACCATCCCCAGGAAAGTCAATTTGCAACCCAAGTGTATGTGCGCCTACATCCTCTGCCGTTAGATATTGCATTGAGATTAGTGCTATGAATAATGGGCTTTTACTGTAGTATGTACCACATGCACGAACAAATCTAATAGTAAAGGATGCAGGTGCACATACATACAGTTAGGTTGCAAAAATCCCCTTCCACCCATCCCCCGCAAAAATAAAAAGGGAGAAGATTTTATAGTACCATCAAGAGGCAAACTCTTTACGATTGATTGTCAACTAGCAGAGTTTTGTAGGGTGGAATTGTTTGTGGGAAGGGGAAGGGGCCTTGGGGTTTGCTTGAGGTGGGCAAATGAGACATAAAAAGGGTAGAGGCAGTATTCTTGGAGGGTACTTGTAATACGAGCTAGAGGTAGTAATGGAGGGGGCCGTACAGAGTAGAGAGTCGGTTGATGGTTTAATTAAGGCAAGAAAGACAGGGGGTTAATAAGCATAAGGCAGCAGAATATAGAAAAGGCATGAACTGGCAACCAACCTACAACAGGAATCAGTTCACCTTGTCTGTGGCGGCATCCCCAGTTAAGCAAGTAAACATTAGTAGGGAAAAAGACAAGCTTTTTTCTCAAAAAGATAACAGAACTCTCTACTGTTTCTTTATTTCTTTCCTTTTTTTCTTTTTGCGAGCTAACCAATCACCCCCCGTAATTATAGTTAGTACAGCACACCAAAAAGGAGAAAAAAGAATGGTTTGGTTGGATGAGTAAATTCACTAGTAAATGAGTAAAATTAATTGGAAAATTAGGTGAGGAGGAACTGTCGTTGGTGGGGAGGGGGCAATTGCAGAGAGAAGAAGAAACGTACCTGAGTCTGGGTGGAATGGAATCCCGGTGGAGCCGAGCGCGGCGACGAAACCCTAGAAGCTCCTTCTCCGTCGAATCCTTGGGAGTTTGGGGTGGGCGTGCGCGTGGAGGAGGAGGAGGGAGAGGAGAAGGGAGGGAGGGGATGTAGTGAGCAGTAGATTGGGGGAGGAAAGGAGTAGGGGTTGGCAAGAGGAGGCGGACCAGGTCGAGATGGGGATGGATGCGATGCGATGCGAGGCGAGGAGGAAGACGAAGACGAAGACGAAGACGACGACGACGATGGCGTGGCTGGTCCCGAGCCGAGCCGCGAACGAAAACGAAACCGCAAGGCGGCTTCCGTTTCGTTTCGACACGACACGGCGAAGCCAGCGGTATGGTACTATTGCTGCTACCTATGGTTGTGGCGTGCCAGCGTGTCCCTATCCACGCTGCCTTGCCTTGCTGGGCTCGATGGGCCATGGAATTTTGGAAGGCCACGCTGTCTGTCTCTCTCTCTCTGTCTGGTGGGCCCATCGTCGTGCCACTTGACCGCCTACTATTCGTCGTTATGGCTTTTACTAGTCCATGGTCAGCTGTCCACTGGTTTTTCATCCGGTCAGACTCACGCATTCATTCGCTTCCTTTTCCATCTTCCTTTTTGCTTTCTTTTCAAATGATGTATTTCCATCCTTTCTCACACGGTGATGTAGATAGTTTAGGCTCACATCGTCACACGGTACTTAAGAAAAATACTCACTCTCCATGTTAATGTTAATGTATAGCGTCCTCTGCCACATCAGTAGATACGTGTCTAAGCGTGTATAATGCTTTCTTTAATAATTATAGATAGCTGCTATATAAGTAGTTTAAAAGACAACTTCTCCAATAGTCTAACTATTAGCACATATGGCTCATAAGATAAATAATCCTACATGTCATATTCATATAGTCTTGTAGTTTGTGCGAGAGATTATCTCTTATATAAGAGATAGTTTTTATCTCTCATTTATTAAAAATTATATAAGTTGGCTTATAGATAATCATTGGAGGAGACATCGTTATATTTTTTTTAACGAGATAATACATAAGTATGCATAAATAAATATATATCTGACACGGTGAAATCAGAGTTGCTAATTAAGATGCATGTTGATTGAATGATTAAATTGTCTTCAACTCTCTCCCGAAAAATGTAAAGAGACAAAAAGTTCAACTCAAAATTCAACTCCTTCCAAACTTGCTAGTACAATTATTCCACACGCGCATTTAGCTAGCTAAATTGCTTTGATTTAGTCAACACAACTCTTAAATATACTTCCTCCGGCCATTGTTAATGACTTTTTAACACTAATTTTAGTGTTAAAAACGTCATATATTAAAATACAGAGGAAGTACATGCCTGGACACCTGATTTTTCTTCAATTCAACGTGCCCACGTGTGACCTGCATGACGCAGAGGTGCTTGCATGCATGCGTACTCTCTCAAACTCCCGGATTATATTTGCCAAACTATCGTGTTATAATTTCAGCTCCATCTCATCGACGACCATACCAGCTAAGACGTATAGCTTCCTTCCTTCTTTTTACCATCCCATGATTCCATCCGTCGTTTACCTCGATTGTTCTCTACATCCATAATTTACATCTTGCTTAATTAAAGCATGTACATGTACCGTTTTTAGTTAACAGCCTCCACTGGCTTCCGAACTCAAATTAACAGCACCGGCCGGCTGATTTTCTTTGTGTTAGTACGCATGGCTGTGGCTCCCAGGGCAACAAAGATTATTTCGTACACATTTGAACAGAGTTTCAAACAAGTACTAACTAGTGCCCAATTATTCCAGTACTCTCAATGCTGTGCAATTATTCCATACAGGTACAGCATACTACCCTTGTTAGGGGAAAAAAAATAAGAAACTATATTGTTATGTAACAATTCAAGAGTTATCATGGGCCGTGCAAAAAAAAGCTGGCTCTGGGCTGGGCTCCATTACACTCGAAGATGATGCCAGCCCATGGACTTGATTTTGGGCTTTCTGTTTTGGCAGTGTACATGCATAATTTAGGCCCAATTGGTTTCCCTCTTAGGCTCTTACAGGTTAAGTAAACCATGAGATGGAATGTGTTTATGTGTATGTGTACTGGACTATTGGCAGAAAAAGACGTGCACGATATCGGATCAACTAGAAATCAGTCGACAAATTTCTATTGGAATAATTATGTCTCTCTGAAATTAAGCTCCTTTTCGCATGTGCCGTTTGCTTCAGATGCATGCGTGCCACAATACTTACGGCACATGCTTGCTTCTAGATGAATACTAGGAGAAACCAGTGTTCATATGCTTAAAAGCAAAGTCTAGTCCTCCTTCACTGACCAAATCTGATCAAGATGCTAACGCTGTCTTAAAGCTCTCGCATTGATTCATATATGAACACAGTCCATGGATCGATCGTGTCTTTGCTTTCAAGCAAAAAATCCATCTAAGAAACAAAAGCTATATATACATGCAATATCCTCTGATCTATACCATGCACTTCGATCAACAGCAGCAGCAGAAGCAGCTTTGCTTAGCTTGTTTAATTTCATAGCTCAACTGCAATTCAACCATGGCTGCTCCTCCTCCAGTGAAGAACCTTTCACTCACTCTACTCCTCCTCATGCTCTTCGTCTGCTCATGCTTAGCCCTAGCTGATCATCGCCCCAGTGAATTCTCCATCGTAGGCTACTCCGAAGATGACCTGACCTCACACGACAAGCTGATCGAGCTGTTCGAGAGATTCATGGCCAAATACAAGAAAGCCTACTCGAGCTTCGAGGAGAAACTGAAGAGATTCGAGGTGTTCAAGGACAATCTGAACCACATCGACGATCAGAACAAGAAGGTGAGCAGCTACTGGCTTGGCCTCAACGAGTTCGCCGACCTCACCCACGACGAGTTCAAGTCAACCTACCTCGGCCTATCTCCGGCGAGGCGAAATTCCGGCGACGACTCCGGCGACGAAGACGGCGGCGTTTTCAGGTACGATGACGTCGACGTGTCGTCGTTGCCGAAGGAGGTGGATTGGAGGAAGAAGAACGCGGTGACAGATGTGAAGAATCAGGGGCAATGCGGCAGCTGTTGGGCATTCTCGACGGTGGCGGCGGTGGAGGGGATCAACGCCATCGTCACCGGAAACCTGACGTCACTGTCGGAGCAGGAACTGATCGACTGCAGCACCGATGGCAACAATGGCTGCAATGGTGGGCTCATGGACTACGCTTTCTCCTACATCGCCGCCAATGGTGGGCTCCACACCGAGGAGTCGTACCCGTATCTGATGGAGGAAGGCACCTGCCGGCGTAGTAGCAGTGAGGGAGACGACGATGAGCCGGCGGCGGCGGCGGTGACCATTTCTGGATATGAGGATGTGCCGAGGAATAATGAGCAGGCGTTGATCAAGGCGTTGGCGCATCAGCCTGTCAGTGTCGCCATTGAAGCTTCAGGCAGGAACTTCCAGTTCTACAGCGGGGTAAGAAAAAAAAAAGACGATTTTTATATAAAAAACTGTTCTTTACTTTCTTTTTCTTTTTGAAACGAAAAATAAAACTGTTCTTTTCAGTAATTGAAGTTAACCTACGCCCTACAAATTGCTTACGGGGAATAATTCATTAATTTGCTTAATGATTTTTACTTTTCAGGGTGTGTTTGATGGTCCGTGCGGCACGAGGCTGGATCATGGTGTGACGGCCGTTGGATACGGGACGGCAACCAAGGGCCACGATTACATCATCGTGAAGAACTCGTGGGGATCACATTGGGGTGAGAAAGGGTACATTCGGATGAGGAGGGGTACCAGCAAGCATGAGGGACTTTGTGGTATCAACAAGATGGCCTCCTACCCAACCAAGAACGCATAATCAACTGATTTCGTTGTTCAGACTCAAGGAAGCAAATGAATCTTCAGAAGCAGCAACAGCAGCACACAAAATAACTGAAGAAGATTGTGATTCATCGTGCTTGCAAAGTTGTTTTATCCCTGCAATTCCTAGTGTTTCTCGATCCTGTTCATTGTTCCCACATTGTTAATTTCCCTCCAAATTTCAATGTTGTTTGTTTCTCATTGTTTTTCATCGTTGAAAATTGAAGATGGTGATGGGCGGATGTAATGTTTATTGGGATTATCTCTTAGTGTCTTCAATTCTTCAAAATAGCTGAAACGATCTAACGTAATTAATGACTGATCGGAGGTGGGCACAAAATTGGGTGAGAAAACGAAGAACAAACCCAGTCAAACGAAGAAAACCAAATTAAACACGTCTTCGTGCATCGCTCTTCATCTACTATCTATCTTTTCTTTGTTGTTGCATTAAACAAGAAGATGTGAAGTGCTCAATTACGATGAAAAGAAAAGGGCAAGACATATGCATGATATGAAGCAGAGCATAAAACAACAGGACAATTGATAATTTGATACCTAAATTGAGTGTAGACACTATGATTAAACAGAAACCAAAACGGGAGACGCACATGAGGGGGCTGCAACGAGAGCTGCACAGGGGTTGGCATCCAAATCTATTAAGTTTAGCTCTCATGAGTTGATAATATTGTACTCCCTCCGTTCCAAAATACTTATCGTTTTGGGATTTTGTTTTGCAATGTTTGATCACTCGTCTTATTCAAAAAATTATTACAAATAAAAAAAGATAAGTCGCACCTAAACTACTTTTATAATAAAGCAAATCACAAACAAATAAATAATAATCCTATAATTTTTTTTCAATAAGACAAGTAGTTAAACGTTGTAAAAACAAAAACCTAAAACCACAAGTATTTTTGGACAAAGGTAGTAAGTACATGGTAAATACATGGGTGCTAAATAAATGGGTAACATAACAGTAGGTCAATAAAGACAGATGCCTAATACAACATGCCTACAAACTACAAAGGAGCAGCTTAGCATGTTGACTAGCAGCATCAAACCATGGGCACATGTAATTTGCTCTGGTTTGCATCACCTACTAGTTTACAGTACTCTGGCAAAAATCATAAATTGATAAAACTGAAGCACATTGTTTCCCCATAAAATAACGTCTGCTTACCACTATTGTTCACCAAAAAAAGCCGTCTTGGATAGACAGGAACAGTGTTTCCATCAAAGTACAGTACCGTATTTGTATTAGACAGCGTACGCGCACTTGGCCGCATACGCATACGCATACGGATCTGATCGGATCGGATCCAAACCAGTTTGTGGTTGTTGGTGCACAAACATGTGGTTGGGGTCGGTGAGACACGCGCCCTTACCCACCAACCCAATCTGACTATGACTTGTGGGCCCCACCTCACCACCCAACCTACTCCCACTACTCTCCTACTACTCTACCCTCTTCCTCTTGAATCCCTGATTCGATCCCCTCCTCTTTTCTTTCTTGCTCTCTCTCTCTCTCCCTTTCGTTTCGTTGGATCCAAAGCTCCTCGTCTCGTCTCGTACTCTCATCTCATCTCATCTCTAGGAGGGCGAGTAGGGCGAGGAGCAAGAAGAAGAAGATGTCGTCGAACAGCAAGGTGCTGACCCTGGAGGAGGTCTCCAAGCACAACACCAAGGACGACTGCTGGCTCATCATCGGCGGCAAGGTCCGCAAATCTCCTTCTTTTCCCCTTTTCTTCTCTTTTCTTTACTTTTGATTGGGAGAGAAAAGATAGAATTACGAACGTATGCATACTTTGCCTATCTCCCTTTCGCCCTGGTCGTTGTCGATCTGATTTTATTATTATCGGAATCCATGGATTCCTCACTCTGTTGGATTAGATGTCGTACTGCTAGTCCTGACCCTACGGTACTTTGATGGATCGAGATCTGCCAACAGGAAGGCAAAGTTTCAATTTTTATGTTGCTCATCTCTAGCAAGAGATCTTTTAGTGGTGTACCACCTACCTGTCTATCACAGTGATCAAAGTTTTCGCTAGCATGCAGACGTTTGTTTCCTGGATCCATCTTGCACCGAGGTGTTGGAATTGGATCAACCAGTCTTCCGGTTCTTGTTGATTGATAGTATATCTTGTCACTGTTGATGACCTGCATGCCCAGTTACACATGGAGAATTTGGCTTCTGTTCCATCACATTTTGTATTTAGGGTGTATCACGACTCATGAATTGTTTGTTTCTGAATAGCATCTAATCAGATCTAAGCCACTTGATTCAAATGTGGTTTTATCAACATATTATGTACCCTTCCTTGATTAAGGCTTTGCACAAGTCTTGGAAATTGCTGTTATGTTTTTCTCGTGTTCGCTGCATTTTTGTTCTGGAAAGCTTATCACACCAGATGGACTTACATAGCGCTTACCAGTGTTATTCTCTTTCTTTCTCTCCACAAGAATACACTAGTTTTTAAATAGTCTTTCTGGGAACTTTGAGACCAACTTTTTTCATGGGTGTCCTGCTTTCCAGATAGGATAGACCTTACCTTTGGTTGAGTATATCCTGTTATAAATATTTTCTGTAGTGTTCCTAAACATCTTTTCATAACCTGTTGTTTTCATGGAGCCTATGTAAGATGTGCTCACTAGTCCTAGTATAAATGCATGGTGCTTTAATGCTGGAAGTTAGCTTGTCATCTTTTATTTCATTGGAAGTCTCAACTTTGTTTCTATGTAAAACACTTGCTCCTGAATAATTCAAGACATCCAAGTGCTTCTCTATTGCCAGTTCAACCAGATGAACATTAAGTCCAAAGACTCCAAAATATGCTATGCGTATGTCAGGAAACTATGGCCTTATCAATTTAAAACAATGTAGCTTAGCTGATTTCTAATTAAAAAAATGTGTTGTTTTCAACAAATTATTTTAGAAGACAGGTTGCTAGGTCATATGCTCATTTCCATACAGTGAAATAAGCGTTCCCTTTGCAAATCGTACTCAGAAGTACCTGTTTTTCTAGTGCAGGTGTACAATGTGACCAAGTTTTTGGAAGATCACCCTGGAGGTGATGATGTCCTGTTGTCTTCAACTGGTAATGCCTCCATTGCTGCATTACATACTTGTTGGTTGAACAAGGTTCGAAGAAACTAGATCTGAGCTTACAATTGTGCTTGAATATTGCAGCCAAGGATGCTACTGACGACTTCGAAGATGTGGGCCACAGCACCACTGCTCGGGCGATGATGGATGAGTACTATGTCGGTGACATTGACGCAACCACGATACCGACCAAGGTGAAGTACACACCACCGAAGCAACCACACTACAACCAGGACAAAACACCAGAGTTCATCATCAAGATTCTCCAGTTTTTGGTTCCTTTGGCGATATTGGGATTGGCTGTCGCTGTAAGGATCTACACCAAGTCGGAGTCTGCTTAGTATTGTTATCAGTCTTTCAAAAGGTCAAGAACTGAATAAGTAGTGAGGAGCTGAGGATTTGCGTATTTTGTACCAGCATGGTCTGTCATGGTTTGTTAAGATTAATACCGGTAAAATGTGACTAAATCAAATGGATATTTGATCATTTTGTATACATTGCTCAATTTAGATCCTATGTAGTGCTTCCTGGATATGCTTCTGGATGTATCTGCAGTATTACAGATTCCGTCCTGCAGGATAATTTCATCCTGATGATTGCATGCATCGATATTCAACAAAGGGAATGGTAGTCATTTTTGAACGGGGGGAACTTATGACATACTAGATATACAGAACGATAACAACAGTAGTTTGCATATTTCAGTGTCCAAGTGCATTAAACACAAACTCGAGTATTGAATTGCTGAGGGGGTAAAGTATCCTTTCTAGCCTACAAAGTTTCAGTATTGATAACCATAAAACCTCGACATACTTAACAAGCAACTATTAGACATGAACAAAAGCAACCTTCCCAGCTACGATCTGAAGTTAGCAAACTCTGTTGCTCACATACTGATGCACAGTATCAATTTTTTCTAAATGCACGTGTGAGCACAATGTGTTCTCTCAGTTACAAACATAAAGGAAATATTGAACGCATTCTGACGACTTCTTGCATGGGCTCTTGCCGAAGGCCACCAAATTTCCAAGATTTGAGAGATCATCCGGCGAAGAAAGAAAACTGAGATGATAATTTCTTGAGCCTTTCTGTTTGGGGCCTTTGGGCCCTAGAAAGTAAAGGACCTTCAGTACTTTCAGCAAGCCGAAACTGTCGTTGATGACATCTTCAGAAAATAGCATTTAGTGGATCCCTGAAATGGGTTCATGTCAGGTCGTCAGGAACTCAGGATAGAAATAAAAACTTGTGCCAACTGGAACTGATAGAAAGACAGATTTCCTTTTAACAAAGAAACTAGGACATGAATTTTGATGGGCATATCAGCCATGATTCCAAATAGATTTCAGTTGAGGTTTTGAACTATTTCATGTTAGTCTTGTTTGTGTCTTATCTAGGCTGACAAGGCACAACACACCAAAAATTACTTTGTTGACATAAAAAGATAAAAATGATGTGTTTGGCAGATTCTTTGGTCTTCGTTCCCCCCAGGAAGATTGGAATTTAAAATGACGTGGACATTAATCTACTGCAATATGATAAATCAGTAGTGTTAGAGTAAAATAGTTTACTTTGGTTGTACCTAAGACAGGACATAAGCAATCATATAGTGGCAAAGCCTATTGCAATATGTTTAAATTTTAGTTATTGAGATGAGATTAGAGAACACAAAGTGAAGACCTGGTCTAGGAAATACATAATATCAACAGAAACACATGCTATTGAAAAAAGGAAATTAACAGCCTATTCAAGGAAGCCTATAAGGCTATAACAGAGAGTTGCATCGTCAGAAGGTTCTTAAGGTACTTGAATCATAAATTTAATGCCATTAAAGTTACTGTAGATAAACAAAATCTGTATAGCAAAAACTATGTGCAAAATCTGATATTCTTAAATGTGGTGCATTGAAGGAAACTTAAATATAAATAGTGCACTTTTTTTTTCCAGTACATAACTTGTAAACTTCTTAGCAATGTCAGTGTCAAGTCTAGGAACTTCAACTACAATTGATTCAGAAAATCAGAGTAAGAATGATGAATTTTTTCATTCGGTATCTAATGTTTTATTCCTGTGTTTCAATGCATTAGAATGCAATTTCTTCCATTATAATTTCTCTTCATGTTTATGTTAAGAGATATCGTCAGTATACCCGATGACTGATGGGTCCTGGAATATTTGATTGCTTCATTGCTTAATTATCATATCAGGAAATATTGTCTTGCAGGTTTAAAAGGAGACACCAAATGTCTAAGATGTTATAATCCAGATTGTCAAAGAAGACTTGTTATCTCCAGTTACGCAATAACTTATTAATCTATCTCCACTCTCTACCTAGTGATAACTCTAGTTCTCTAAAAACCTAGTGATCGCTTTCCAAAGGCCAGATACTTTTCCATTATCTAAAAAGAAAACCCTAGAGATCACTCTCAAATTCCTTGCACACATCAACCTACACCTCTACTCATTACTCACCATGATTCAAGGCCAATGAGGCTTATGGATGAAAAGTTCCATCTAGGAACATGGCATTATTGTTCTACAATCCATAGTCGTACTGTCTGTCAGCCAAAGCAGCTCCGAAATTGCAATGCAAATTCAAAACTATACGGATTTCATCTGTCCCAAATGTCTAATCAGAAGTTTGGAACTGGGAATACTTCCAAATTTAACATTTCAATAGCAAATCAGTACTTCATGAATCCAAAATAACACTATTTCAGTCTTCCAAATTGGATCACTCAGCATCTCCTTGGTCCTTACATACTGCATGCACTGAATAGTTGAAAGGAAAGTTCTAAATGTAAAGGCTCAAATAGTAGTTTTCTTCTGTGATACTTGGAAGTTGGAAACAATGTATGCAGCATGGTTGTAACAAAACACACTATATTTCAAAATTTATGAAATGGGCGAACACTGAACTATTCTTACTGAATGTACATTGTTCTCTTTTTTGCGGTGATCATTAACTTTTTAAATTTCCAGGTTATTCAGATCATTGAAAGAAACTATAGCTTTAACTTTAACATGACATGTTGTTTGTGGTGCTTCATTCAGGAAGTACCCTTATAAATTATTTATACCATTAAGTTCTTTCACCCTATTTCCTTTTTTTACCAAAACTTTATTTTCCCTATTAACTGAAATCTTATTCCCATCATGGATTCTGGCAAGTTCGCTCAATTTCCAAACAACTAGAGACAGAAACACATCATAGAGTCATGCATTTTATGAGGTGCCATGACTGCATAATAATATTCTATATAAAATAGATTTAACATTCAGTATATTTCAACTTGGTCTGTTGTAACAAGTGATGCTGACCAACAGTACAATTTGCAGAATCCAGCTCAGTAATATGCAGTAGAACCACTGATGATGGAGAGGTTGGGCGTGTGCTCACTGTATTCAACTATTGATGTAGGAGGTAGCTGTCCAATACAAATCTCATGCACTGTGGACAGAAGAGGAAACAATTCTTGCCACCCTCGATAAGTCAAGACTTCATAAACCTCTTTAGCTGTGGACACTCCCTGTAAGTGGAGCTAATAAGATTAGATGCACTAAGAAGGCCGATTCACCATGTTTGCTTGGTTCCAGAAATTTGCTTACCTGGAGTTTTTGGCCATGTAGCATCTCAGCCTCCAAATCATCAAAAGACCTGTCAGAATGAGGAAAGACAGATGTTATGTCACAGAAGAAAAATGCCTATAGAAACTCTTTAGTATATAAATAGTACGCGTCATCAACATCAACATATTTTGTACTTTGATCCTCTAAGACTCTACCAAAGCGAAACTATAGGCTAAAACTATCCGTACATTAAGAAACGAGATGTGTGTTTTAAACAACAAACCTTTTGCCACCATTTCTTGCAAAGGCCTCAGCCACTCTTCTGTTTCTCCCACCAACTGCCATGAAACACTCATATTTCAGTGTTTGTCAGCTCAATGGTAAAATGAGAACAATGAGATACATACGGCATGTGGTTATTAGGTCAGCAACACCACAGCTCTCGAAGAAAGTGCTGTCTCTGACTGAAGGGAATAGAAGCTTAGAGAAAGCACGCATTTCCCGCAAACCAATCCTCATTATTGCAGCCTAACAAATAGATAAAATAGTCCATTAAAGTCTATGATACAATCAAAATTCTCTCTGCTATGTTTCCATTTTCAATTAAAAAAACAGCATACCTTGGTATTGTTTCCCATATCCAAACCATCAACAAGGCCTGCAAGTTGATTCCATCACTTAAACAGTAAAATTCGAAAGGAAACAATGAAATAACAACAAATTAACAAATATTCATGCAAAACCTGCAGCAATGGCCACAACATTTTTCAGTGTTCCACAAAATTCAACTCCCTCAATATCTTCTACCTGTACATGAAGGGCACATGTTTTACATTTTCCATAGAACTACTGCTACGCATCACTGTGGTGAGAGGATCGGAATGTGGTAATTTCATTTCAATTGAGATCTTATGGTTAAACTTACAACAGAAACCAGAAAATAAGGTGTGGTGAAAAGTTTAGCCCATCGGGTCGCCACTTCCTTGTCTTTCTTGTATCCAATTGTCGCTTCACTGAACTTCTCAACAGCAATCTGCATTTGAAAGGTGCATCTGATTACTTTTCACCTTTAAGGAGTACAATAAACTTTGATGGGAAGTTCAACAGATGCTTGCCTCATTTGCAATGTTAGCACCCATAAGGACACAACAATTAATTCCAAGTATGTTTGTGATTAATTTAGATATCATGCATGGTCCTTCCATCTTGACTTCCATGCCCTTGATGAGGGAGATAGCCTCAGCTCCTGGCCTTAGTTTACCCACAAGCTTCTTACATATACCCTCCACAAATTGATGTGGAGTTACAAAAACAAGCATATTTGCGTCTTTCACTGAAAAATCAAATGAGACTTTTATGGGATATTTGTTTGACAAGATGGAAACAGTTTGAAGTAGGCAGGGAGCCTGCAACCGTCATAGTGTGCTGGTTTACACAACACACACACACACACACAAAGTAGTATCCAATATCTGAGTTAATTTTCCTTGTACTGAAACTTCTGGCTTGTTATATGAAGAGAACTTTCCTTCGTTAACTAGATCTGTACACATTACTGTAGCATCCAAGAGTAATCTATCCAATTAAGAATAATCAGGAATGCGATGTAGGGTGTTTACCTGCATTCTCCAAATCAGGATCAGCAATTACATTTGCTCCAAGCTTTATACCAGGTAAGTATTTGCAATTTTCCTGTAACATGTGAGGATCATGCTAGAATCATTTAATGTTTCCAGAAGTAAAATAAACCAGATTGAAATAGTTTGAACTCTTACATTGGCTTGGTTAATGGATTCGGAGAGTTTCTTGCCTGTTGGTAATATTTCTTCAAATACCCACATCCTTACTTCATCTACACATAAATTACTCAAAGTTAGCACTAGTAGTTGCAGGATGCAGGTCTGTCAAAAGGACTCATGAAAACAAAGAGCCATTGCTAGTGTATTTGTAATATATAATTTGCCCCAAGTACCCAACAAATACTAGTATATTTGTAATATATAATTTGCAGACTACAACATGGCAACCCAATCTTGAATAAGAAAGTCAATGCAATTGTTTCATGGTTTGATAACATCTATAGGTGCTTTCGCTCAAAACTCAAAAGGAACATTTTATAGGTGCTAAGTGGAATGCAGTACACTGTTTTTGTCACCAGTAGAAGATCCATAAAAATTACAGGGTGTATATGGTCTCTGGTTGTATGGTTACAAAAGACCCAACAGTTTTGTAGCAAACACATTGCATATGGTGGATATGCACAAGTGATGCATGATTCAACAAATGAAACGGGTGAGAGATTAATGGAGCATTATAAAAGGAAATGGAAAGACCTTACCATGAAAAGAGGGCAACTTAGCGGTGTTAGAAGCGATGAGGCGGGAGGCGACGCTGCCCCAGTTGCCGCTGCCAATGACGGCCACCCGGTTCTTGGCGTGTCCGTTCTCCATCCCGGCGCGGCGGCGGCGGCGGGCGAAATGCAGATCAAGAAAGACCCGGCCGACCAAATCAGCAAGGGGCAGGGGAGCAAACAAAGAAGAACAATAACAATAATAGGAAGGAAGGAAGGAGCCAACAAGAATGAGCTATGGTATATATACGGATTGAGGAGGGGAACAAGAAAGGGAGGAGAAGGAGTACAAATAAAAGGTGAAGAATGTTAGGAGGGAAGGGGCGAGCATCCCCAAGAAATGCATGTGTCTGTATCGTGCGAGCCGCTCTACCAGATTGTCTTTTTCAGCAGCAGACCATTGGAATCGATAGAGACATCATGGCACAGCAAGCAATCGCGAGAGGAGGAAGACGAGTCGCTGGAGAGGGCGGTGGCGGGGAGGATTTGTCGATCGATCTTGCTGAGCCTGCCTGTCTAGGAAAGGAGACAGCTTTGGTTTCGCTCTCCCCGTCTCGGTGGTATCGAAGACCAAAAGAAGCCAGCAAACTGAAGGCCCAAACAAAAACACAAGGCCCAAACCACCTTCCAGACCTTCGCCACAAAAGCAATTTTTCGGTCCTCCAGAAGATAACTTTTTCTTTACCACATTTTCAGAACTTCTGAAGCAGCAAATTGAAGGCAAAAATCATGCTTAACCAGGCATCAAGCTGCATGATACAGTCTGTAACATGACTAAGCCATCAAGTAAGATAACTAGTAGGGATGAGTGATTACTGATGTACTCAAAGTGAGTTTCTGGAGCGCCCACAGGAGAGGCAGACAGGACATGGATTCTACCATCAGGCCAGGCAGTCGTTTTCTGACGTTAATCTCCCCCTTTGGCCTCTTCGGCCGACCTGCCCAAGCCACTAGGTCTTGACGGTTGCTTGGTACAAGTCTCAGCAGCTCTTCCTTTGGGTCTGGGAGTTTCCCTGCAAAATTGGGTCCAAGTTATGGTGTGCAGAAAACAATTACAGGCACATAGGAAACAAGAAATGCACCATTGGTACTAAGCTATATATGGGTCAAATAAGTAGGCCCCCTTCTACTTTTTATTAAACTATTTTAGAAAATAAAACTTTTATCTTTGTCTTCTCAAAGACCATTGCAAGACGAAAATTACAAGGGATTAGTTCAATGTATAGTGAACAAAAAGATAACAAGGATAGAACCTATGCAACATCATGTAACAATAGTAGACATTTCGTTGGTTATGTTGTAATGGGCCTACATTTAGCTCACATAAGGCCTGATACAGGCCTACAAAAGTCCCTGTGAAAAATAAACAACTTTGGGTCATTTATCTTGGTTCCAAGAGCACACATCCTTCTAACACCATAACAATGCTTTAGAACAAAAAAAAAAAAAAACACCATAACAATGCTGCAATGGTTGCTCACTAATGATTATGCAGCATATGATACTATTACTGGAATATCTTTCTTGTTTATTTTGTAAATACATTAACTATTTGATCCTCCAAAAATTTATGAGCAGGCCATATAAATCTATCGCTAATTTTTGGCATACCTTTTTATAGACATATTTGTAGCTCACTTTATTCAGTAAGTATCACCCTCAAAGCTCCTCAGTTTTCAAATCAGTTCTAGGTAGCATCTTGTAAATACAAGCTGTGTATTATCTGACTTGCATTTGGTCCTCGATACTACTCCTAGATGGCTCCTTCACTGTTCCTTTTCCTGACATTGCCTCCCTGATCTCAGCAGCATTACCTCAATCACCCGCAAAGGCATTTGATAACTGAACATGAGCAGATGAGTCACTAGGATTTAGCTCAATCAGGCACTTGGACACCCGGATTGCAGTTTCAAGGTTGCCATGAATCTGGCAGATACAGAGCAGAGCTCTGTATACTGACGCACAGGGTTTATAGGCATGCTGTTAACCAAGTGTTTAGCTTCATCGAGATAACCTGCTCAACCAAGAAGATCAACCATACTAAGCATAGTGCTCTGTCATTTCTCCCACGAGATATTTTTGTCGGCTTGGTTGTAGCACTGCTCGGCGGCGAGGAGCCGCAGCTGGCGGGACATTTATTTCTTCAATTCAACCGCTTCGATCGCTTCAACTTCAACTCCAGCAACAACCTCATCTGATCAGAACATCAGTGTATTCAAATTAGATTGATCAGATCGTTTCAATACCCTAATTTACACTGAATTCTGGAGAGAGTGCAGCAGCAAGAGTAGAAACCGATCGACAGGTTTCAGAACACAAGTTACTACTGTATGCTACACAGACAGAGAATCCCATTCGTTTCAACACAAACAGCAGAGGTATCAATTCAGTTGTTTGCCGAGTGCTGTTTCTCCACTCGCATTAGTAGCAGAGCGAGCGTGTAGCCTTGGATTACAAATTAAAATTGGAAAGTCAACATCTTGTTGTTAATCACGTACACTCTTCAATTGAGTGGCAATAGGCTAATCCTAAAAATACAATATTAGGTTTGGGCCCCTCCATTTGTCAGTCAGGCAAGTCCAAACTCTGAAAGTCCGAAAAAATCCTTTTGCTCTTTCTTTTCTCTTGAGAAAGATCAACTATCCAAGTGTCACAAGTCATGGCCAGTGAGCAAAGTCATAATTTGGTGTTCCACTAACATCATGAAGCGTGCCATCTTTCTTCTCCCATACCTTTTTTTCCCCTGAAAGATTGTGATTCGTTAAGTTCATGGAAATTGTCCAACCAACATAAAGACAGAAAGTAAGTAGGAGTACGGGCAAATACGTACCATTCTGTATCCTTGACAATCAAGAATGTGTAATATTGTGATGAAGCCTTCAGAGGTGGCCAATCACTGAAAATATACTGATACACTTCAACATGGGATTCTCTGTAGAATTAAAATGGAGTACACTATGATAACAGTGGTATTTCAAAATTGAAATATATCAACAAGAAAAGATACTATGATCCCAAATGAATGCAACATTGGCATAACTTCCACAGGTGTTAATGCTGTACTCCATCTAATTTTTGAGCTAACCAACTTCAAACATTTGTGGAGGGAAGGAGTAATTTATAGTACTACTAGATAATTTATGACTGACTGTTAAGAAATTAAATACTAGCTTGAGCATGTTGAAACAACAAATGGGCAACACCCTTATGATAATACCTCATCTTGCAATCTGTGGATCCTCTGAGCTTCTTCTCTAATGCAAACAAGATTGGTCTTGATCTCATTACAAATCCTCCCTTCCAGTAGCCTCACAGGAACCCATAGCTTCGGCTCCAGCTCCACTACATAAGAAAGAGTAGTCTGAAATTCCTGACCCGCTGAAATTTCTCCACCATCAACCTGAAATTTGCAAACCATATAAGTTACTCCAAGTCCCCAACCAATCTATAGGTTCGCAAAATGTTACTCATATAGTTGAATTTGGTTCTAACATTCAGATTAGGTGAAATCAGATTATTGAGAAACATACTAATGATTAATGCAATGAACAACATTATGTACTCCTCCTAGTCTCCATCCGATTATAGGTTTGCGAAACGATGAATCATACAGCAATTTGCTTCTAGCATCAAGCCCAGGTGGAATGATATTGTTGAGAAACGTACCACCAATGGTCAATGCTGCAATGAACCGCTGATTGTAAAGTGAAAATTGTAAATCTGAAACTACCGTCAATACAATATGGGTGCATTTTTTTTTTTTCAATTCATATTGCTAGGATTGTGGCATGTAGTAGTTTCAATCAGCAAGAGCGAATTGGAATGGCATCGATCACCTCCTGGACGGACCATTTGCCCTGGAAGACCTTGAAGTCGCCGTCGATCATGTTGAAGGCGATGTCCCTCCTCCTTGCGCCGGCGGGCAACACCTGCAATTCCCCCTCGTAGCAATCGATGGTGCCCTTGGCGTTGAACTTGAACCCCAGCGCCAGATCCTGCTCACCCACCTGCAACGCAACACAAACAAACCCCAATTCGATTCAGCTACTCCACTAGACATGGAAAATCGAGGAGAGAGGGAGATGGACTGACCTGGTAGAGGCGGGCGAAGGTGGGGCGCTGGTCGAGGAGGCGGCACTCGGAGAGGCCGGGGATGAAGCCGGCGAGGCCCTCGTAGTCGGTCAGCGTCGCCCACACGGCGTCGAGCGGCGCGTCCACGCTGACCCGCGCGCGGACCAGCCGCCGGTTGCGCTTGGGCAGCTTCCGCACCTCGATCTCGAACCCGTACCGCTCGTCCCGCTCCTCCTTGTGGCTCTCATCTTCCTGTTCGTCGTCGTCGTGGGCGGCGGCGACGTCGTCGGGCGAGGAGGAGATTGGGGATGGGAGACTCCTCCTGGTAGGGACGGCGACGCGGAGGCGGCGAATCGAGTAGCTGGTGGCAGCGAGGAGACGGAGCGGTGGGTGGTGGTGGAGGCGGAGGCGGAGGAGGCCATGGGAGGAAGAAGAGGAGGAGGAGAGTAGCATCGTAGCCATTATCAACGTCAGTCAAACTCCGGTGAGGCGTCTGCTGTTCCTTCTCCTACTTTATTTTTATTTTTAGTATTTTTCTTCTGTTTCACATATTGGCATTTGATGCGGACAAGGGAGATGGTACAAATAAATTTTGCAAAGATTGCCTCCATCTACTCATTTTTTTAGTTGTCTTATACTCCCTCCGCACAATTTTATTGGACGACGTCAAATGTTGTAAACTATCAACGAAATCTGTCCAAATCGATACAAATGAATAACTACTCCATCCGTTTTAATTTATTATTTTGGATTTCTCTTAAGTCAAACATAAGTTTCTTTGATCATTTATTTTTGAATTTCATACAGTTAAATAACATATGAATTATATGTTACGAAAGTATTTATCGCGATGAATCTAAAAATATTAATCTTATGATGCAATCTTTACGAGCTCATAGGAAGTAACCGTCAAAAATGAAAATGTTAGGCCTAGTACAACCTAAAACGATAAGTAATTTGAAACATGTAGAGCCGTAAATTTTGGAGTTTTGTGGGTGGCATACTGGGGTGAGTAGGTGACACGTTGTTGTTACAAAAAAATTGACTGGTTATTTAATTATTATAAATAAATTACTACTCCCTCCGTTTCATAATATAAAATGTTTTGACTTTTTCTTTATATAATATTTGACCTTTCGTCTTATTAAAAACATTATGAAAGTATTATTTATTTTGTTTGTGATGTACTTTATCAT
Source organism: Leersia perrieri (assembly GCA_000325765.3). Taxonomy (NCBI): domain Eukaryota; kingdom Viridiplantae; phylum Streptophyta; class Magnoliopsida; order Poales; family Poaceae; genus Leersia; species Leersia perrieri. Next base: position 32,582,649 of record CM002476.1, read on the forward strand.
CAAAAGTATTTTAAGAATGACTTATCCCTTTATATTTACAACAAACAAATTTTTGAATAAGACGAATGATCAAACGTGGCAAGCAAAAGATCAAAAAGTCTTGCGTTATGAAACGGAGATAGTGGTGTATAGTAATATACAAAATAAAATTAGGAAACGATTTTATTTGCACCAAGCTCATGATTCTGTTGGAGAGGCATTGCATGATTCATCCAGGTAATGGAGTACAGACATGGATCCCAATATCAGCATTACTGATAACGAGCCCCCGTTTTTCAATTTACATGCTTGGCTGGAAAAGAGTGAGACGTGGCTGCCGGTCGTCGTGCAAAACGGTAGCGATGCCGATGGATGTTGTTATGGCCATGTGACCGTGATAAAAGGAAAGAAACCAGATGCTCTCAGCAAGGGAAGTTAGTTAGCACTTAGCACAACCCAAAGAAACACACGAGAGAAGAGAAACGAAGGAAACATTTTGATTTTTGATTTGCCTTGTTTGCGTACTGGTAGTAGCTACCACGAGGTTTTTACAAAATATTTTTGTGTGGTGAAGGAGGAAGCATTCCAATCGAATCCAGTCCAAGGCCGGCAGGCAAACAATTTTGCTAGGCTTGCAGTGCAAACGTGGGTAACAACGGCCTGATGCCATACGGCAACAGCAAGGCAGGGCCGAGAGAGAGAGAGAGGAGAGGGGCATGCGACGTGCACTTGTCTCCTCCGCTCCCTTGTTTTGGTCGAGTCTCTCAAAAGGAAAGGATGACCACTTGCTCCTTGCAATCTATCTACAATTGCCATTATCGCCTTCAATTGCTTATTGCCAACACCGACAGAGCAGTAATCAAATGTATGAATGAAAATGAATCATCAGCAAAACTGCAAGTAAAGGCAAACCGAAACCAGTCATCGATACACTTGACATTAATTAATTAAGCATTTGCTTTTGTAAAAGAGTTTACAATTGCCGGCCTTAATTTGCTGTCGCTCAGTTAACCAGTTCCATCTCTTATTGATAGATACTCCTTGTACAGGGGGGAGTGGTATACATATGGATATTAGGATATACGCATCATCACCACCAAATCAATTCACCATCAGTTGAAGAAGAAGATTGCTACTACTTGTCGGCGTGGTGGTAGTGATGAGCGTAGGAGGAGGAGAGGGCATGAGCATACATGTGAGCTTGATGATAGGAATTGGATGAAGCGTAGGCGTTGGGGACATGGTCATGGAGGAGAGGGACGGGGGTGGAGGCGAAGATGTGGTCGGAGGGAGAAGGGCCCTCGTTGGAGAGCCCCTGCATCCTCTTCACGTAGAGCCTGTACTTCTGGAGGTGGCTGGCGACGTTCTCGCGGGTGAGGCCTTCCACGTTCATCAGCTGCATGATCGTCTTGGGCACCGCGTTCTTCATCCCCAGATGCGCCACCACCTCCACGAATCTCTTGTGCAGCTGCGGCGTCCACACCAGCCGCGCCTTCTTCCCACCGCCGTTGTTGTTTCCCCCTTCCGCCGCCGCAACGCCGGACTCGGCCTCGTCGGGGTTGAAGGCGGGGAAGGAGGTGGCGGAGGAGGCGCGGCGGAGGCGGGAGAATGTCGCGGCGGAGGCGCGGTGGACGTCGAGGAGGGTACGGCCTGGCTCCGGCGGGATGCGGAAGGCCGCGGCGAGGCCGGCCGGGACCAGCGGCTGCGAGAGGGGGGTGAGCTCGTCGGCGCCAGGGAGACCCGCCTCCCACTCCATCACCCTCTCCTCCTCCCCTCCGCCGCCGCCGCCGCCGCCATACATGTCAAGGTCGTACTCCTCCGGCGCCTCCTCCCCCATACCCACCACCAACACCTCCCACTAATCCAAAATCGTAATCAATTCTCAAATCGGTGGCTGCTCTATCTAGACGGATCCAGACCCTTCGCCTCGAAGCTAATCGAAGAGGAATTGGAGATGGTGGGTGAGAGGAAGAGGAAGAACAACTCACAACTCAGGAGGAGAAGAAGAAGATATTTGTGTGAGGTGTGGAAGAGGAGATAAACAACAAATTATAAATAGCAATAAAAAAGGGGAATAAAGAGCAAAGTGGGTGGAAAAGCGCAGCGCAGCGCAAGCAGATCAAGGTCCACGTGGACCGCTTAGCCTGATATTTTTGATTCGGGGTCGCGCTTTTCCATCGTGGCCGTCCGTTCCCGCTCTTTTCCGGTGGCACGATCGATATTATCGCGCGCTTTTCGGGGTTCTCTCGCAGCTGATTAGGACTGGAGATATTTCCTTAAGATTCGGATACGCGGAATCCAACGGCGTGGCTACGCTCTCCGCCTTTTCTTTAGTATTCTTGTCTCTGTGGTCATGCCATTCCGTGGGCTGGAATGGATTGCCACCATCGCCCGGTCAACGATGCCATGCTGGAGCTATGAGATATTTCTAATTTCATCACTTCTGTAACCACAATCTTGCTATTAACTATTCATCAATTTTCAATTGATGTGCATTTAGGGAATCCCTCAGCTTGCTTGTCTAGTATAGTAGTAGAAGCAAAAGATGATGATGATGATGATACACGATCTACCATGAAAAGAACAAGCAAGCAACCAAACCAACCAGTAGAGTGAAAAAGCAAAGCTGAGATTAATAGCTCCAGCTTCACCCAGAAACAGCTTAAGGATTCTGTGTCTACAGTATGGTTACAACAACAGCGTACCCTGGTATGGATACCGGGGGCAGAAATTAAAATTAAAAAAAAAGTACTAACTTAGTACTGACTGGCCTTTTAAGTTCAAACAGCTAACAACAGCTCTCTCTAGTTCTAAAAAATTTGTACAGTAAGAGGAGGCGCCTTGCATTGCGCCTCTTCTCTTCCTCTTTACACCGTTCACAACTCGTACACGGTTACAACACGTGAAGATCTTTTTCTTTAATCTCCCTCTCTTCTCTTGTGCTACTTCCTCAGCTACAGAATGTACACTCTCCGGTACAAGCTACTACTCTCTTTATTTCTAACAACAAACAAGGCCATCATACAGAGCCTTGTATTACTACTAGGGTTGGTTTAGATAGATAGATAGAAAAACATGACGCCAGTGCAAACCTAGCCACTGTTAGCTGTACAACTAGATAGTTTATTCTTCAGGATGCAGTTGATGGTTGAAGCGCAAGCCGCTTTTCTGTGCGCACACAAACAGCTTTGTGTTATATCCCAGTCCCAGTCATACACAACTTATTATACCCATACGAAACAGATTGCACAGAAGATAAATGTGCCGTACCTCCAGCGGCGACGAGCTTTTCTACGCGTGCAACTATATGCTTCCCGTAGGTATATTTCTTCAGTGTGTTCAGATGAGCTTTTATCCTTGTAAGGATCATCTCTCTCTGCTGATCATCACAGGTCTCTAACACCTTCTGTACCACATAGTTTGCAAACTGATCTTTCATCATCACCTTCAGATGTCAAACAATAAATACAAGTCACTTCAGCAAGACCAATCAAACTTTCATATCAGATGCCAAATTTCTAAGAAACGGCAGTCCAAAGATGTTGCAAAACTGTACTGCACAAGAATAACCAAATATAACCACAAGTTAAACAGATACAAACCTCAAGATGTTCACTTTCATTGCTGGAACCAAGCATTTCACCTATCAGGATTTGGCGTTCCACAGGATTCCCAAAGGCTAAGCACTTCTCAATGACATTTGAGGCAAATTTTTGCTGGCTCATCTGTACTATCTGCCCAATCAACTTCTCAATTATAGCAGTTCTCTCGTGGGGCTTGCCATGTTCCAGAACATGCTGTCAAATAATATGGGTTATTGAAGAGAGAGAACACCTTTTGGAACAAGACGCCTTTTGCAGAGCACGTGCAAATAACAGAAGTGCAGAATCAACATATCCATTTCAGCATTCCAGGCTTATCATGTTTACTTGTGCAGCTGCTAAATTCCAGTAATTAATTAACCATGATATGTTATAATCCACCTTAAATACATAGGCTCCCATCATTTCGCTTGTGCTTACCCTCCGCAGCCAAAAATTGAATTTTCAACCTTAATTTTGAAGTTGATTTTGAGGTTTTATTCATCATAATCTCTTTTCCAGCCTTGGATTTCAAATCATGAATAATACATATGTAAAAGTTTTATCCATAAATTATTGTTTGTTACTTCGTTCATCTGTCAACCGCTTATTTGAAAAAGCGAAACGATCACATCCATAAATGCAAGAGTATTGAACCGAGCAAGTGTATTACTCTTGGGGAAACACGGCCGGGAAAGTTCCAAGACAACTGAACTTTCCTCATGAAATCATCTCTAACATCTAGTCATGTCATAGGAAGTGGTTGAAATCATTTAATATAGCCATGTTGCACATCACTGTACTAAAGAAATATCTTTACATGCAAATGATGAACATTTGGGTCAGTATCTAATTGGTGAACAAGTAGCAGAAACTCTATTGAAATAAAAATCAATGCTCAAAGTTTGTAGGATGCAAAGAGAATCAAGCTCTTAGTAAGTCCAGAATTCGCAAGATGCAAGATAAAAAGGCAATTTGAACTGTTTTTTACGAGGCAGCTACAGGTAACAGGTGCTGAACAGGAGAAAATCCACCATAAAAGAAAAAGAAGTCAGCGGTATAGCATCTTCAGAAATCACTGACCTGGACAACATAGTTACCATACTGGTCCGTAGCCAGCAAGCAAACAGATTGGAGAATCTCATCCATCATAATTTGCTGGGTTTTAGGATCATCACAATGCTCCAACACCCTCTGCATCCAGTAAATTTGCATGACAAGGTTAGTGAAGCTGTAAAGCCGCATCAAAACACCTGGAAATTGAAGCGATCATGGGATAACATGCTGTGCCACTACAACCGTACCTGTATCACCCGACAGCCATATGGATGAGTTGATAGCATCACAACTTGGCCATAGAAGGTTGAAACAATGAACTGGATAGCATGCTGTGGAATGCATTCAATACATTTCTGTATAACGTGATTTCCATTTTGATCACGTACACAGCGCATCACTTGTCCATCAAGCTCAGCAACCATTTTAGTCTGCTGATCTAAATCAACAACTTCTATGGCCTGCATGAATATCGTCCATAACATCAGTTAAATATCTTATCTGCTGCACCTCTGAGCCCTTCATGCAATATACATCAGCTAAATATCCTATTTGTGCATGCACACAAATAAGGGGATAAGATCAAGCATGCCTGTCGGATGGCAATATGCGTTTAGATAACCAGAGATGCATCATATGTCAAAGACATCAGCACAGGAATGGACACACATTTATGAATATAAATTGAACCTAACATCCTTGTGCACTAACTAGTTTGGCTGGTAACTAGGCACTCCCTCCATTTCAAAATATAAGCATTTCTGCACGTTTTCAAAAATGAATCTGGATGTGTCTAGATTCATTTTGGGGAACATGCAGAAATGCTTATGTTTTGAAATGGAGGGAGTAACCTGTAGAGTACTCTCTGTCCACAATTATAGGTTGCTAAGGGATTCACAGTTTCACACTCATAAAATCAGATTTTAAAAGTTTCATCAGCAGAACTTGCCTACTTGGAAAGGTAAAATAGATTGATTAAGAAACATAATAACAAGGGATTACTAATTCAAAAACCAACAGATGGATTTTCAGATTATCTGCACCTTCTGTATAACCCGGCAACCATACATTTGGAGGCTGAGCGCTAAGACACGTCCAATTAGCTGATCAGCCAATTCCTTTATCTGAGCTGTGCTCCCATGCTCAAAAAACTGGTTCAAAGGATTACAGTCAGCAGGTAAATATCATGATGCACGTTAAGTAGACGAAAAAAAAAATTCAACATTATCCATACCTTCTGAACAACATAATTTCCAAACACATCAGTCATCAACGTGAGAGCCTGAGGCATGATTTCAGCAAAAACCATGTCTTTTTCTTGAGTGCTGGCTGTTTCAAGCTTTTGCTGTATGAATCTACTTCCATATTGATCCGCACTGAAAGTAAAGAAAAAACATTAGACAAATAACCCAAAACTTTCAAGACAAGAGATCAGTGTACACTCCACATAACTCCTCCAACAATTATGGAATTGATCAATTACGAATATTAAACAATTTTTATGCAACCACTGAATCCTGCAATTAGAACTTATACACGCAATCCAATATGGGGGTAATCTGTATATTTTAATTTTCCCATTCGACCTCATTTCATTGAAAATTTAGTAGGTTATACAGGAAAATATTAGACCCCTGAGGAGTACCTGAACTCAACAACATGACCAGCGATTTCAGAGAGCTCATATGATTTGCTTTTGTTGCTCTTGAATTCTTCCAGAAGTGATGGGACTAGATTGGCCTCCATCTTACCACCTAGATCTGAATTCCAGGAGCCAAAGGAGCCACCAAAATTTCTTATACCAGATGGATAGCACATATTGCGATCCCCATGCCTAAGTGGACTACCAGGTCCACCTGGTGATGAGGGAAGAACAGGACTTGTTAAAGAGCTACCAGCATAGCCAAGACCGATCCCCAGATTTCCGTAGTAACCATATTGCTTCTGCGACTGAAGCAATGGACTAATGTAAGCCTTCTGAGGGCCAAATAGGTCCATGTAAGAACTTCCCAAATTAGCCCTATCCATCAAAGGGTCCTCAAAATTAGCTGCAAGGGCAGCAATTTCTGCTGCCCGAAGGAACTGAGCATAAAGTGGATCAACAGGCATCTGGTGAGCAGATGCTGCAGTTGGACTTCCAATTCCAATGTAGTTTGGAAGGTTAGATGCACCAGTTATATTTTGCCGTGAAGATAAACTCCCACCCGGTGACCGGGATCCAAGCCTAGGAGAAGCAAAGCCAGATCCCACTGATGAGTTGTCAAATGATGTGAAATTACCAGCATTGATTTGACTTCTCATAACAGAAGGATTCATAGAAGCACCAGAATATTCTTGAGGCACCTTCACATGACCTTGTTCAGAATGTTTCATGTAGGAATTGCGCTGACTGCCATTTGTTTGATCCATGTACTGGTCAAAAAGGAACTTACGAACATCATCTACGTCCTGATGGAGATTAGATTGGTCCATCGTATTTCCATTCATTGCTCTTGACGACGACAAGTTCATACCAGATAAAGCAGATACCAGATCAGATTCAATGATACTGGGAGAACTACGATTGAAAGAAGATGAGCCACCATTATTCTTCTTGTCTGTAGCACCAAGTTTCACACCAATCGGGGGGAGGCAAGGACTAGGAACTCTCCTCACAAGTTCAGGATCTGGTGATGCACTTCTTGAAAGCGATGACCCTATGATTGATGCATATTGATGTGATGATTCATTCTGGTTTTCTGGCAAGCATGATGGTTTGCTGTCTGAGTGGTGGCCACCAATAGCTCCAGTCTCACGATGGAGACCATACTGCACTCTAGAAGAACCCAACATGTCTGTACCGTTGCAGTTGGCACCCAGCCTATCTTTATCGTGTTGATATGAGTCATCCTGCATCATTTATAGGTCAGAAAATTTTTCTTAAGCATTGAATAGAATTATAACAGAAGAAAAAGAAGTGATTATCTTAAGAGTGAAGATCTACGCTATGTTTATGCAATCCACACACATACAGAAAATGACGACCTATGTCTACGTGTCAATGTAAGATTATAATAATGATGATGATGTAGTGCATTTGGCAAAAAATGCGATGCCCCATCCCTAGCACGTGTAGAAGCCAGCAATGTAACGGTCCACGTCATGCTGTACCGAATAATCCACATCAATAATATAAACTTTATTGCCAAAAAAAAGATATAAATATGACATTTGCTGACCAATTATCACATTGCGCTATTCTAGCATGTGTGGCAAGAAAAACTTCCCGCGCACCGTTTTCATCTAATTGTGACAGAATATACTCCAGACAATATTTACCGACTATTACACAGCTTCCTGGGAATCTAGACCTAATTTTGTAGATGCAGGATAAACTCAGTATCTTCCTATTCACGTAGATCTCATTACTCTGATTGTGACAACAATATCCATGTAAACAATGGCTACAAATCCAAGAATGTGCAAGAAACAACATAATCAAGGCAGTTACACAATAATTTTGGCTGTAAACAGCACATTGTTCAACACTTTCTGAAGTTACAGGACCAATGCTTCTGCAAGTACATAACAGAAAAGCATTCTGTCGTGCCAAAGCTTAACAAACATCACCCAGAACTTGAGGTTTTATCATACAAACTAGCTATGAAGGAAAAAAAAAACTATTAAGTTATCAGTCACAATAAACCAATCCAACTCAGTAACAACAAAAGCATCAAGAGTAGCGTAACCTGGTAAAATCTAGACATGAACATGACTCAAACGAACTCATCTACCTGACCGAATGGATAAGGCACCAAAACTAATTAAACTCATGTGCTTGGATTTAATACATATAGCATAAACCGCTGACCTAATCAAGCCATGAAAGCTTAGCGGCAAGCAATTTGTAAGATGATGAAGAGAAGCACCACCTGAAAGATACCGGAGAGGCTATTCTGGCGGCCAATCTCGAGGCCGGGCATCCCAATGAGGCCATCCCCAGACGCAGGCCCCATCACTGCAGCGCCGCCGCCGCCGCCGCCTCTGGGCTTCCTCCCGTCGCCGATCCCACCCAATCCGGGGCGCAGCCGCTGCGCGGAGCGCCAGTCCTCCTTGGAGAGCAGCGGCGGCGGGAGGCGAGGGTTGATGCTGTTGCCGTTGGAGTAGTAGTAGGAGTGGTACGCCGGGTCCGCCCGCAGCTCGTCCTCCATGAACGCATCGGCGGCGGCGGCGGCGGCGGCCATGGAGCCCTCCACCGTTGGCGGCGCGGAGCCGCTGCGGAAGAGGTCCATCTCCAGCTCCCGCTCCCGATCGGCCTCCGCCTGCGCCTGCGCCTGCGCTTGCTCCCCCTCCTGCCGCCGCCATGGCTCCCCTCGCATCGCCATCTCCGTCACCATCTCCACACCCAAAAAAGGCGGCGGCGGCGGCGGCGACAGCGACCTCCCGAAACTCCGGATTCTTCTAGATGGTTCGGCTGGCTAGAAACCACACATCTCCATGGCCGCAGATACCATTGCTACCCAAATCCCTCCTACTTTCTTCCCGTCACCCAAAAAAAAACTCAGGTCTCGACCAAATTTAACCCCAAAAAAGAGCGTCCCGATGTTGAATAGCAGGCGCGAAGCTAGCAGAGGTTGTGAATCGAAGCGGAGACGTCCATTTGCGCGAGGAATGGGGTGTGATTAGTTCGGATTTGGGAGGGATTTGAGGGGGTAAAGGAGCAGATGAGCACAGCTTTTTCTTCTTCCTTTCTCTTATTTTACAGTGCAGAGTGAAGAGAAGAGAGGAGAAGAGATGAGAAGTGGGATTGCGGCTGCGTTAAGTACAACGGCCGGCGAGGCGTGGGCCGTCGGATCCTGAGACGGACGGGTGAGATCTGGCCGAGGGGTTTGGGGGCCTAGGGTTTTGCGGTTGCGCACATGGGGAGCACGGAGAGACGAGCCTCCATTTCTTTTGCTTTAAACAGAAAGGAAACGCAGATTTGCCTTGCTAAAAGACGTAATGGAATGGACGTGCCTCTGGTTTTCGTGTTACATGTTACTCCTATTTTCTAACAGAAAAAAAAAAGATCACCACTCCGTATAGGCGTTCTAGGTCTACAAATTTATTTCATAATATTTCATCCGTTCTATGATACTTCATCCGTTCTAAAATATAAGATGCAACCATTTTTCTTCTATGTTCCACAATATAAAACACATTAATTATATTGTTATATGCATTGGCAAAACAATAAACTAGAGAAAAAAAATAACATGGATTAGCTGGTAATGTATGGTTTGTACTAAGTAAATATATGACTAAATATTTTTTGGTCTTCGTACCCAAGGTATGACTAATAGTTAAACTAATAATAAGAATATGCATGTTTTAGCGCTATTCATGTGACATCACTAGATTCATATTCAAATGTGCCAACAAAAACAGGAAAAAGTATGCCCTCTTTTTAATTGCAGGATCATGAAAACGGAGAAATATTAGAAACACAAGATTTTCATAAAAATACAATTGCAAAACACATTAAATTGGCCGTTTGTTTGAAGTATAGGAAAAACACAATTTGATGCGAGAGAAAGACTTGAAGAAATTATTCCATGACATTGGACCTAATGTTAAAATTCATTTAAAAATGGGTAGCATAGGGTCTAATCTTTTGTACGATTTCATAGGGTCTAATCTTTTGTATCAAGTATAGTTTAGAAAAAAAAATCTATAGAGATGGAATCATAACAACAAATTAATACGATTTCACTTCAAAATCATATGTGGTAGAAAAAACACAGGAATTAGATACGAGGGAGACACTTGAATGAAGAGGTTGCACCCAGGGTTCTCCATGCCGTATGCTTAAGGTGGTAACCAAATTTTACCATGGCATGGTTTGCTGAATTTTGTTAAATTCATTCAAAATTTTAAAAAGAATTGATGAACTCTTCATGGTTGGCTGACGATTACCGTTGGCGGGAGGCAAGAGGAAGCTCCATGACACCCTGAACCCTGGTTGCATCTCATGTTGATTTTACTCAAAAATTGCTAGCAGCAACCTATCCTTAGATTTTCTGTTATGATCCAATCCTTTGTTGCAAAAGACTAATTTAGAAAAGAAAATTCCTTAGAAAGGGAACCATTTAAAAATTCATATGACTCTCCTTCAAACAAATGAAATGGAAACAAGAGATAATGATACGTACTGTACTTATGGGAAAAAAAAAAGGGACGGCGATAGTGCAACAGGACGTCCCGGAGGAAAGTGCAAGGTAAATGGGTGGAAGCCGCGTTAATGACGCGTCGTGTGTCTGTTTTGTGAATTAGTTAAATGAAATAAACAAATCAAGGAAGCGCAGAGCGAAGTGGCGAGTGGACGTTGACTGGTCTCCCTCCTCACCTCGCACCGCGGCCCGCGGCTTCCCTCTTTAATAAGAGAGAAATCCCCATGGACGCCGATCGCCGCCGCCATGGACGCCTCCTCCTCGCCCGCCACGGCCATGCCCTCTTCCTCCTCCTCCTACTGGTGCTACAGCTGCGACCGCTTCGTCCACCCCAGTGATCCACACGCTCTGCTCCTCTGCCCCGACTGCAACGGCGGCTTCGTCGAGGAGATCACCGACCACGCCGCGCCGGCGCCGCCCTCCTCTCGCCGCCCCCGCCGCCGCAACCGCGCTTCTCCTTCCGCCGCCCATGGCCACCCACCCTTCAACCCCGTCATCGTCCTCCGCCGCTCCGCGATCAACGGCCACCTCCCCTCCACCACCGCCTTCGAGCTCCTCTACGACGACGGCACCGGATCCGCCCTCCGCCCGCTCCCGGACGCCATGTCCCACTTCCTCATGGCCTCCGGCTTCGACCGCCTCCTCGCCCACATCGACGCCGCCCTCCGCTCCTCCTCCACCCCGGCCTCCAAATCCGCCGTCGATTCCATGCCCACCCTCACCATCGAGCCCCACCACGTCGCCGCCGACGCCCACTGCGCCGTCTGCACCGACCCCTTCGAGCTCGCCGCCGAGGCCAGGGAGATGCCCTGCGGCCACATCTACCACCACGACTGCATCCTCCCATGGCTCGCCCTCCGCAACTCCTGCCCCGTCTGCCGCCACCACATGCCCGCCGCCGCCGCCGGAGCCGACGACGACGACGCTGCTGCCACTGTCGGCCTCACCATCTGGAGGCTTCCCGGAGGGGGATTCGCCGTCGGGAGGTTTGCCGGTGGTGCCACAAGGGAGGAGCTCCCGCTTGTCTTCACCGAGATGGACGGCGATTTCAACGGCGGCGGCGGTTCGCCGAGGAGGATCTCGTGGTCATCATCAAGAGGAGGGAGACGTTCGTCGCGCAGGGGCGTCATTGGGCGCATGATTCACAGCGTCTTCTCGTGCTTTAGGCATGGCGATGCGGCGGATTATTCCTCACGGGCCTCCGTCTTCACCCGCAGCAGCCTCAGGAGCCGCAGCACGAGCTGGAGATCCGAAGATGAACATGCCGCTGCTGCATGATTTGGGAGTTGTACAATCCATTGGTGATCATCTGCACCTGTTTGCTTCTTTTGTTTTGATGCTTTTGTGTCCTTTATAGAAGGATGAGGATTGTTTCTATAGCACAATTGATGATTTGTACATAGTATAGCAGATCGATTAGGAAACATTGCAATGGAAATAGTATCAAGTATTCATTGGTTTGCCTATTCAAGTCGAGCAAGAGAAATTAGAGCTTCCATTGTTAGTAGTAGCGATCATTTTATTCCTTTGGACTCTAGTCATTTCAGTGTTTGTGTTCTACTTCTCCACTGCTAATTTACTTACAACCCACAGCTATTGATCAAGGTTTTAGCTCTCCTGTTCAGCTGTACAAGGAGAAAATTGGTTTCCTTAATAATCCTTTGAGCATTTGGGATAGTAGAGCTTCGATTGTTTTTAAACGATTCCTTTGAATTACAGTCATATCAGTGTCAGCCTTCTATTTCCGTGTTTTTATATGGAACGTCAACGCCTGGATGTAATACCAGTTCAGAAATTTTATGTTTCAGTGTCAAGCCTCGTCAGCTCTTGAATTGTATATTGTTGTCATGTTCAACTGTATCTTTTCATCCTTGTTTTCTGGCTATCATCACTAGGAACAGGAAACTGTCTTGTTCATGTTGATGCCTAATGACTTTGCCTTCTTTTTGGATGCTCTGTTCCTATCTTCTCCAAGAAATGTGTGTTTCAGAAATGGTCCATATAGGAGTAACTGTTGTCTTGTGTGGCTTGATTGTTGTTTGGTCCAATAATTTAGGCATTGGTCAAGTTGTCTTATTCCTGGCAATTAGCTATGGTCTGGTTGTTGAGCACTTGAGTTTAGAGCTGCAATTTCATTGTGTTGCTGGTGACTAACGAAAGATATCAATTTGCTGTCTTTTTCTAGTTGGTGCATGCATGCGCTACCACGGTTGAGTGTTGATAGAGTTTCATTTCAGTGTGTGGGTGTGTTTTAGCTGTGGTTTCCTCCTCGTTGCGATTGCGACATGGCATCTTGAAAACGGCCAGCATTCAGGAGATGTACTAGTATGAAACATCATGTGCTGGCTGAAATTTAATTAGACGGTACACATGAAAGAAGGGTAAGAGTGTGTCTTGTTTTCCATGTGTTTATGCCCAAAAGTTTAATTTGTCTGAAGGAAAACAATCTGTTAGATGGATCGAGCATTAATTAAGTACTGTTGGAGACAATGTTTAGATGTCTCCAGCTGAAACATGCATGTTTAGTCCTAGTACTATTTTTCAAGTGCAAATTAAAGCTTATGTCACACTATGCCGCAGCTGTCAGTATGCAGCTCTACGATATGAGAGAGTTGGGCCGCATGACTGTTTGGGCCGTAGGTTCGGCTGTCAACACTCTTCTCGCTGAAATTGAGTGTCCATTTGTTCAGAAAAAGAAAATCCAAAGAAACTAACAAATCAATTTAAACTTTATTCAAATATATATTGTGTATTCATATGGTTTGATACAGAAGTCAAACTCAAACAGTAGTATAGATTAATCTTTTCGGGCATATAGTATATATGCTGGGCGCGCGATGAAATATCACACGCACAGAGTAACTTAAAACACGTATAGAGAAATCGAACGTGTATGTAAAAGATGCACACATAAATACACGCAGAAAAATGTGATGTTATCATTAGTCCCAGATCATGACGACGGCCATGACGGCGACGCCGAGGAGGACGGCGAGGAACTTGAACTGCGGCTTGTCGGCGGCGATGGGGTTTTGGGGACGGTAGCCCTTGGCGATGAGGTGGTTGATGGCGACGTAGATGAAGACGCCGGTGGCGAGGCCCATGGAGATGGCGTAGGTCCAGTCGGCGGCGCGGCCCTCGGCGGTGGCGTCGATGGCGATTCCGATGCCGACTCCGACGGGGCTCGACACCGCGAACGCCAGCGAGTACACCACCGTCATCAGGAACGGCCGCTTGGGGATCATCCTCAGCAGCGCGATCCCCATCGCCACTGCTGCGAAGATCTTGTGCAGCCCGATCGTCCACAGGTTCCTCCACGCCTCGCTCTTCGTCGCTGCATCACATACATCCCAAATTTATTTTGGTTTAATCGTTCAGTTCAAACTTAATTCGAATGTTGTGATAGTGGTTTTTATACTGAAACTGATCTGATTAATTGCTGATGATCGTGTTGTGTAAAACAAGAGGACCGGTAATTCAAACAGCTGCTTAGATACTACTGACTAACAAAGTCCATATTACATGTCTGATCATGGGCAGTGTTAGAGCCAGGATGGCTTCTTGGAGCATTAATTAGTAGCAATTGGTTATGACTAGTGTTTGCTATATGCCAAAACAAAATATGCAGTCCATATGATAACACAAAAGAGTAATTTCATTATGGTTAGTGTATCTGCAACCATCTATTAGTATACAGTTCTGTTCAGTCTAAAACAGACTAATTTTGTATTGAAATTAACGCCTTGCAAATTCTCGATCTCAACTGTATAAAATAAGCAAGAGGAGCAACAATTCAAACAAGTTGTGAAATTAATGATCAATTAGCCAGGCCAAAACTATCAGTAGAGAACCTGGAGACAGAAAAAGGGGGCAAGTTTTGGCATAAAATTGGCTTCAAAATTAGGCTGCAAGGAACATTGCATGAGCACTAACTTGCTAAGCAAAAAGGGATCAGTTTATAAGTAGACGGCGAACTGATTTTGGAAATGAAACTGCATATAGCTTTGATGCTATGGATCCTTCAAACACTAGAATCGTTTGGAAGGCATGTGTAAAACCAAATGAAAATTTTGCACTTTTGACCCTTATTCATGATATATAAAATCCTCACACTGGATAATCGATAGTGACCACAGGCACGAAACACCAAGAATAGTGCATGCTTTGCAATGCTCAGCCCTCCTTGAAGAAGGATATTGGTATATGCCTCAAGAAATGCTCCTTCTACACATGCCTCTACTTGTCAAATGCAATGGGAATAGTAACTTAAATTAAAGAAAAAAGATGGGTAGCATATGTACATCAATCACTCCACACAAGTTCAAAAGTAAACAAAATAAACTGCAAATTTGACTATAAATAGTCAAATAGTGGATGTGTTACTCACATCCAAATATGTCCTAAACTTTTTGAATGATTTCTTAATTTTTTGCATTTACCTGGATAAATCGGTGGCATGTTAATTATTACTCATAAGAGGGTCCCAATTAATTCTCCATGGCTTAAGTGTTCAACTCAGACACCATAGAAAAGAGAGCGATATAAAACGGCAGTTGTGTTGTGTCGTACTCGTATGTAGTACTCCAGTACACATGGAGTACAGAAATAGTTTGTACTTACATGAGACACCTATGGCGATCCCCTCAAAGACGGAGTGAAAACAAAGCGCGACGATGAGCAGCACGGCGTCCTCGAACGACGACGTCCTCACCACCATCATCGCCGGATGCTGCTGATGCGCCTCCTTCCTGCTCGCGGCGACCTCCTGCTCACCATGATCCTCATTGACCTGCTTGTCGCCGCTCCTCCTGGCGACGGCGGCGATGACGAGGTCGCTGAGCATGGTGAGGAGGAATCCGACGCAGGTGAGCATGAAGGAGAAAGGGTAATGGTTGCCCTTGACTAGCCCCTTGAAGGTGGAAGTCGAGTCGGAGAGGAAGTGCATGAGCGCCGTGCCGAGGAAGATGCCGGCGGCGAACTGGGTTCCGAGGAGGAGGAAGCTCTCGTTCCACCGGTAGAAGTAGGGTGACACGCCGCCGGCGAAGGTGAACACCAGCAGGATCACCAGGCAGTACACCTTCACGGCCACGAGACCCTTGGATCGCAGGTCGGCCGCCGGTGGCGCCGGCGCGTCTACCGGGCCGTCGCCGTCGTCGATGCCGCCGTGGCCGCTGCACAGCGTCAGCGTGGCGAGGAGGAGGAGGAGAATGGTGAAGATGAGTGAAGGCCTGGGCGCCATGGTCGTCGCCGTCGCCGTCACGATCGATCGATCGACTTCTCTTCTTGGGTTTGGCCACAAGGTAGGAGGAGCGAGCAGTATATATATCTACCTCTGAAATTAATTAATTTGGGGTATGCGTACACTTGTTACTACGAATATACATACGCATTTTCTACCTCTATGAACACCCCTGAAATAAGATCGAACTGACAGCCACCATAATTGTCTTGCTATTGACGAGCATATAACCTACTACTTAAAAAATATAAGTTATAGATTTAAAAAAATATTAGTTATAAATACAAGCACCGATTTTAAAATTCTAAGCATCAAACTCCATATTCAGACTTTTTGAGAACTCTTATCACAATGTGTCCTGTATTATCATAATTTTATAAAACCAACCATATTATATATGGTTGTGCTTTTCAAGATAAATTTACATGTTAAAAGACACTATGGATGGACAAAAGTTTAATGGTTTGATATTGTCCTAAACATTAAATATTTATAACCAAATCAAATATTATAAATATATCTAGTGTGATGATGCTAGGTTAAGCAGCTGTATGCTCGGATTATATATGTTAAAAATTAGTCCGGTGACGTGTGTTAGCGGAAGATGAATTCTAAATTGGCAAGTCAGATTTTTTTTATAAGTAACAAGACTAAATTAAACCGTGAATTCTTAGTTGTCTTGCTCGTACCGGCCATCGCATATCTGCATCAACAAACGTAGTACTCGCGCTCGCATTGTGTGCAGTACAAGTGCTGACTTTGTGAGGGTCAAGTTGTACTACAACTTGGGAGCTGTACGTCGCTCTAGTTAATTAATATGAACTGCATGATAATGCAGACTTCTAGCTTAATTAAATGGTATATGCTCGCCCACCAATAATCTCTCAATTGTATGTTTGGATTAATGGATTTTTTTTTTCATCGGCGGCTTATCCATTCCTCCTCCATGTCCATGATAAATACAGAGAGAGTGACAGAGCTTTCCTTTTCAATTACTTGTACATGAGAAAAATTCATAGCTCGTGAATAAAGGGTGCAATGTAGTTATAGTATAATAATAATGTAATTACATTAATTATGAATGCAATATATATAGTTACATTTCCAAGTTTTTTCTCTAAAAAATATAGCATTAGATTTTTAGCAAAACCGTATATACAGGTAAAGTCGTCATGCCAACAACTCATCATGTTGAATTAAGTCGGGAACAGCAGCAACATGGCTTTATTTTCCTTGATGGAGTACAATAGACAGCTACCCTTGATAAGTTTGCACCAAGAGGATAATGATAATAGAGGATAATTACAGGGCATACAAAATCGGAATAAGGTAGTACGTACCTAGGGATGCATGGATTCTACCTAGCTTTCAAGTAATGATCGGTACAGCATGCAGCTGAATCAATATCTACACCGGCCAGCAAATACTTCATGCATAATTTCACTCTCTTTTATAATACGTAGTACTATACGGGAGGTGCATCCCCTGATCCCCATGTATGTACTTGTGTTTTTCTCAATAATTCGATTGGATTGAGGGCCAGGATTGCATTGGGATTAACGAGCGATATAGCTAAACCTCGGGTATCATGCCTGATAACCAGAGCAACAAACCTAGCTA
Source organism: Leersia perrieri (assembly GCA_000325765.3). Classification (NCBI taxonomy): domain Eukaryota; kingdom Viridiplantae; phylum Streptophyta; class Magnoliopsida; order Poales; family Poaceae; genus Leersia; species Leersia perrieri. Next base: position 32,600,312 of record CM002476.1, read on the forward strand.
GTATCTTCACATGGATAGGGCGGTGACAAGGTATCTGGACCAATACCTTTGCATCCCAGGTGACAACGAGATAGCAGGGGCCACACGGCTACCTCGACGCACCAAAGTCAATCTAGTGCCTAGTTATTGGATCTGGTATCTCTGTGCGTGACAGGTCGCATGTAACATTGGCGAAGAGATGAGATGGCAGGGGCAGGCATGCTCCGGTGAAGAGAAATATGGCAACACCAGCGAGCTTTTGTACGCTGCCACGCGCAATGCCTAAGCAGAAGAGGCGTAGATCAACGAGGAAGTCGTTGGCGATATCATGAGGAGAAGAAACACTGATGAGGGAGGCGGGACCGTGAGAGTGGAGGGGGAGAGATGCAAGCAAAAGTGGCGAGGCTAGAGGTGGAGAAAAGAAGAGAGGAAGTGGCAATAGATCGAAGACAATGACAAACCTTGGGCACTGGCGAAGGGGGTTGCTTTGTATGGAGTCTGTTAAAACGGACATCCGTTCTGTAGCTGCCTCCATATTTTAACATCATTGAGAAGAGCATAGCAAATTCGATTGTGGTGTCCCTTGCAAATCGATAGGCCAGCACCAGCAGCACGTGTAAATACGATTGCAAGGCTGTAAAAACAAACATAAGCTTCTGCAAACCAATTCGAAATCCTCAAGTTCAGATCGACTCAAATCAAATAGCGATCTAAATGCTAAGGCATTGGCAACAACTACTACGTAGAGAAGCACCGTCCATGTCAGCAAAAGAACGACCTGCCAATCTGCACGGACCATCCGGCAGATGGACGGACGTACAACTGTACAAGAGCTAGCATTAGAGCCGGGAATGGCCCAATCCAGTGGTGGGGTTGGGCCAACACATAATAAATTCAACTGAAAGAAAGGACCCACCTGACTCTAGCACAAGCACAGGACCGTTTTAATTTTCTCCTTTTTCTAAAGTATGTCAGTATGTCACAAACGATAATATCATTAAAAAAATTACTTCATCTAACTATAGTTTGATTATACATCAAACTTTATTGTACAACCATTAAACTTTTGTATATTCACAACAAACAACCACAAGCAAATAACTGTATCTATATTTCTTTGAAGTATATTCGTGCATTTCATAATTCAATAAGCGCAGTTATAATACATGGTGTTTTGGGATTGGCTCCTTTGACCTTATCTTAGCAATATAGCTAACCAAATTTCTTGCATGGAGCTGTGTTTAGGTTTATTTAGAAGTGGAATTGTATCTAATATACAACAATTTCTTCTAGTTGTATAGAGATACAATTATAATATTTTTAGATGCACAACTAGACTAATGAATCTATATGGCCATAATATACTCATCAAGATCGACTGGGTAAATTTTCCTATAATCTTTAAATAATGCGATCATATTTGCAGCTAGAGCTTTTCTCTTTCGGTGCATGGATTATCGCGGGCACACTTTGTATGCCCCTAATCAGAACAATTCCTCTAAAATCTTTTATATCAATATTGGGTAGATTTTTAGGCCCTCTTTGAATCGAAGGAAAAACATAGAAATTCTAGAGGATTTGAATCTTATGGAAAAGAATCCTATAGAACCCTTTGAATCAAAGGATTGAATCCTACCAAATCCTACAAAATTCCTATGGAATGAGCTATTGTAGTAAGATTTTGGAGGAAAAGAAGCATGAGCTCTTACCTCATTTTTTAATTCCTATGACTCAATTCCTGTGTTTTTCCTGTGTCTCAATCAAACGACAGTTTTTGAACTTTTCTGTGTTTTCATTTCCTGTAAGAATTCTATGTCTGAGGCATTCTATTCCTACGTTTTTCCTATTTCTGTGTTCTTACAATCCTGCGTTTCAAAGAGGCCCTTAAAGTGTAAATTCATAACCGTTCCTTAAACTTGAGCGGGGGTGTCACTTAGGTACAACAACTTGTAAACTGCACTTTGAGGTCCACGATTTCGTTTAAATGTACCATCATGATCCAAACCATGTTTGACCGGCTTTGACCGCACACGCGGCATGTCATGTTAGCTATTTTTTCAAATAGCCCCCTCTATTCCACTCCTTTTCGCTTTTGCTTTTCCCACCATTTCAGTGCACTAATCACCTCTACGTGGATCTGATTGCTTCCCTCAACCCCCTTCTCCCTCTCGCTGGTGGAAACCATGACACACCATTGTTGCATCCGGATCTTGGACAGCATGGCGCCGGTCATCAGCATGGACGACGACAACAACATGATGTTGAACATGGCAGTGACAAAGAGAAGAATTGGAAGTCGTCGATCTGTTACTCAAACCACAAGATCCGCCATCTGCCACCATAAACCCAATGACAATGGAGGTGGAGAGGGTGTGGACGTTGACGTCGAGCTTCTCGATCTGCACCAGTGACCCTGGCTATGGGAGGTGGCCCCGAGGGAACCACACATAAGATGAGCTTGCCCGCTCCATTTCTTATCGCTCCCTCTACTCCTTCCCGGCAGGGTTCGCCTTACCGGCGGTAACCGTGCGGTTACCGCACGGGAAGTGGCGGTATCGTTTGGACAAATTTCGCTGAATTCATTAAAAAAATAATAAAAAAATTCTCATAAATAGTACATGATTTATAGACAATAATGATGAAATTTTATACAAATTGATGAAGTTTGCTACTAATTTAAGCATGTAAATGTTATAAATTCGGGTAAAAAAGAAAAACATATGTGTAAATGTAAATGGTGGACTTATTATTATTTGGGAGTTGGTACTATGTATGTGGACTTCATACTGATATCTGTGAACTTCCAATTATTAATTTGTCGTTATGCATTACATATGTATATGTCATTGCTTATATTGCTTGAGGATCAAATATAATAGCAATGATCATGCCAAATTGTTTACATTACAAACACTGATATCACTTCTTACACCATGTTTTTAATTTTTTCCATCGAAGAATCGTCTTACCGCGTCTTACTGCGCGGTTCCCTCATTCATACCGCGGTTTGAATTCAAATTTTTGAAAATTGAATTCGTTGCGGCAAGCCGGGGGCGGTAAGGCGAGCGCCGAGGGAAAGTGGAACCCTACTTCCAGGTCACCCCCCCGGGTGTTCCTCTAGATCTGACTAGCGAAGCTTGAAGGCGACGAATGAGAGCGAGAGGAGCCACCGACCTGCGTGGGAAGGGGAGACATAGTTTCTATGCCCGTCGGCCAATACACAACAAATTGAGGGAGCAACTTCAGGAACTCCTCGCCGATGAGTTTGACGATTGCCGTGCCCCTTCTGCTCATAAGTGGAGTTGTCCCTATATGAGCCGATGTGAGGAGTTAAATGAATAATTGCTAATGACTCACATAAACATAGGGTGTGCTATTGCAAGAAGAAGGAGAAGAAGGCTAACAAGGCAATGCTGTTGTGCGGTTAAAGCCGTTCAAGCAAGGTTTGAATGCGATGTTAAATTATGGACCTCAACATGCAATTTATAAGTTGTTGGGTCTAAATGGCACCAAAGCTCAAGTTTAAGGACCAACTATGAATTTTACTTATTTTTAAATTAATAAACCTGTCAACTTTCTATTATTTAATCCTCCGTTTTGTGTTGTAGAATAATCGTCATAAACTTTAATTTCAGTCATATTGTATCATCCATCGACACATTTTTAAAGTCTTCTTTTCATAACGTATAGTATATTGGATGGATTGTGTGCACATGCGGTTGTGTGTGTTTTGAGGGATGGAGGCAGGGGCAGTTTGCTGTTAGCTAGCTGTCCTAGCAGCACTACTGACTCAGAGTCACAGGAGGAGCAACTGATGAGCAAGCAAATGCAAAGCAGCCAGCCTCAGCCTGCTGCTGTCCTGCTCCTGCAGCTGCACGACCTGCCTGCAGTGGCAAAAGCTAATCGCCACGCACTGTTCACGCCTCCAACTGACAGATCTGGTCGCCTAGCTTGCCTTGCTAGCTATAGCATTCATTCATGCAGTTAACAATGTTGTGAATTTGTGATTTTCTGGTGTATACATGGTTATTGTGTCTTGTGAGTTTGTAACTGATGAGATTTGCATTCGATATCTATAGACTGAATTAAGCTAGCTATCTAGCAGCTGGAGAAATGAATCTGAGAGCAAAATGGAAGAGGCCATATGGGTGTTGGCAGACGGAAAGGAATGGAGAAGGTAGACGACGTACGTAGTACGGGATAATAGCAGCATTAGCAGCAGCAGATCCACGAACCAATTAACGTGGCGACCAGAATCTCGCACGTGCGCCGCATGTGGCCGTCATGCCCAGCTACCTCAGCTGCTATGCTCCTCTGCTCTACCACTTCCATCTCTGCATCCATCTGCTCCGAGTCTGGCAGTGGCCAGTGGCTACATCAGCTGCTCGATCGATTCATATGTATCTTAATTGTCATCTGAACTGAAATCCATGCTCATATCGATCAATACTAGCAACTTAGCAAGCCTATAATTGTATACCGTAGTAGGGCTCTGATACTGATAAGCTAGCTAGCTAATTGCCACTCATTAGAAGTGATCAGTGAGTGAATGAGTGTCCGTACGATGTGCGCATGCCCGGATGGACAACGACACTTGGTCTACGCACACATGCTGGCTGCATCATCAACGACCTCGTTCCTCTCTTCCCGGGACCATTCACGCTACCTACCTACACTGCACTGCATTGCCGCTGCTCTTGCTGACAACACACAAAGCTAATCTCTCTCCCTCTCTCTATGCAAGCTGGTGAGTGACCATGAAGGCAGGCAGGCAGGCAGCAATGCCCCACGTACGTACTCGATCGATCGATCCCACTGGACTGGATGCATGATTATTGGCCATGCATCCATCTCTATCTCATTGGACTGATTATCGGTCCATCATCATCATAACATCAGATCCCTAGCATCATTGGCTGGATCATCCATCCGCATCATGCATGCATTGACTGGACTCGTTTTTTGGCTCCTTCAGTCAATTGACTCGCTGCCTGCCTAGCTAGCTACCTTGCCTCCTCTGCCTTAATTACTACTCAAACAGTCACACTAACTACAGCCAGCTGCTTTCCTCCAAATTCCAAATACTACTGAATTACAGATATTCAGATTGATTGCCCTATCAGAAAACTTTAACACTAGTACTACAAAGGAGCAAGCACAAATCGACTGTCTCCAAAATAAACCAGCCATCAAAATTAAATTAAGCTACTAGCTTTGAGGGAGAGTCAAGTACTGTATATATGCAGCAAAATCCCGGCATACCTGACATTCACCTCTATATACACATAACAATAACAACATACGTACTACATACATAGATGGACAGACAGAGAAAAAGATATATAATTATATACTTATATAGCAGCAAGCAGCAAGAAGAATCAAAGAAAGAACAAAAAGGAATGCAGGGAAAAAACAGAGATGTGGATGATGATGCAGGAGCAATGAAAAAAACAAACAAAATCAATAAACTGAGCTAGAAGAGGAAGCAGCTAGGAGGAGGAGGAGAGCATGCATGCAGTAGTTTTGCTTGAGTGAGAGACAGACGCTGAGCTTCACGGAGCTTAATCAGTAGTCGCGCCAGCAGACGAGCATGGAGACGCAGCGCCTGACGATGTAGAACCTCGCCCGATGCTCCTTCACCGCCTCCACGCACTTCTTCGACAGCCGCTGCGAATTGTTGTTACTATTACTCTGCTGCTGATGATGCTGATGTTGCTGCGAGCTGCTGCTGCCACTGGCTGACCAATTGCTATTGCTAGCTTGAGTGTGAGCGTGCCTGCTGCCAGTGACGCTCGCGGAGTAGCTCCGGCTCAGTGTGGAAGCGCTGCTGCTGCTGCCAATGGCTGCAGTAGTGAAGTCGGAGGAAGAGTAGTAGTAATTGTTGCTGCTGCTGCTGCTGCAGGATCTGCCTGATTTGCTCCTCCCCTTGCTGCTCGACAACTTCCACCTCTCGTCCTCCATTGGATATAGTGATGTATGATTGCAGCTCTCTTTCTGAACAATTGGGTAGATTAATGAGCTGGTAGCTAATGCTCTCGCGGTGGTGGACAGATTTATAGGTGGAAGGGAATGGATGATGGAGATGGCAGCAGATCGAGCTAGTGGATAATGAACTGGGGACTAGGAAGAAGAAGAAGAAGAAGAAGAAGAGCTGAGCTGAGACTGATGAGAGGAAGAATAATGCAATGCAAACAATGCAATGCAATGCGGCGAGAGAGACAGACAGAGGCAGGCTGATTGCGAGTGGAGCACTGCAGTGAACTAGTGGACTGTGTGCTGTGTGCCTGGGACCCACTAGTTGTACTATCATAGCAGCCTCCTGCCCCGTCCGATCTCACACCCGTGTGCGCGTGCACTAATCTCAACGCACACTCACACTCACTCACTAGCTACCACTAGCTCAGTCAGGCAGCTACGCATGTACTCGTGTTGTTGTTGTGTTGTTGCCATGGTTGAGACAAACACAAAGCTCTGCACTCCTACTCAGCAGCAGCAGTAGTATACCATTGCATAATTTTCATCGCTTGGCTTGGCTTTGATCTAGAAATTCTCTTGGTACCTACACCAACCAACCGGACTAGTACCAGTAGTAAGAGTTGCTTTGCTCTGCATCACATCGATCTAGTCTTTGCTGCTTGCTGCTAGTACTCCAGTGTTGTCAAGTGTCATCTCTGAATCATCACATGATTGCCAATGTGTTCCCTTCCCTACACAAGAGTACCTTTCTTCTTCCTCCTCCGTCCAAGCTCGATCGATCTCCTTATTATTTATTTTGTGTATAGCCGTTGCACTTCACCACCATGACGCCTGTCATTCCCAAACAAAAAAAGTCTCTCTTTTTTTTTTTCTACTTTTTTACCGCGTCTGAATTGGCGCCTCTCTCGTTTCAATCAACATAGGCAAACTATTAGTACTACACTACATTCACATTCACATGGATGAATGCAGGCACACATGCATCAATGTGATAAAGTGTCTGGTAGTATTAATTTTACATAAAGAAGAGAAAAAATGCAGACTTCAGCTCATGCATGCACTTTTGATCTGGTATATGTCACATCCTGCATGGGTCAACATTATTAAGCAACTGACATTAGTAAAAAAAAAATTTTTAAAAAAACAAGGAGGAGTATTCCTAGCTACTACTCCCGCCAGTAGTATACATTATTGAGCTAAACTAGGGAGACCGATCGATCGGCGTGATAATGTATTTTTTTCAAGGATTAGATTGGAGTGTCCATGGTTAAGTGACCTTTGTGAGACATTTGCATGCAGGGAAACGAAAAGAAAAATGTTGGTGTGGGGGAAGCTATCAGCAGTGTAGTGCAGGCGATATGAACAGAAAATTGCAGACAAGACGATCGATCGATCGACATGCATATATGTAGGCCATGTATTGTAGGGTAGGGACGCCACACTCACTCAGAAATTACGTATCTTATTTTCCTAGAAATTAATTCTGCATTATTGCAGCTACTAACTGATTACTTAAACTAATCGCTAGTTTCTGATCCTCACAAAGTATAACGACGACACTGTCAGACCAGCCATCCAGAATATATGTATATCCTACTCAATCAAAGTGAATAGCAGAAGGTTTTAGGGAAACTAGGCAGGTTAATTAATGGAAACAGAGAAATTAGTTGTTAATCTCTGTCTGCCTGTGTGTCTGAATTACGAGGAGACGAACAGCTGATGGGCAAGAATTTGATTTTGAATTTTTCAGCAGAGAAGAGCAGCACAGCGCAGGTACAGTTGCAGGCTTGCAGCAAACCGAATCGATGCTGGCACTGTGCTGGTGTGCTGTATATATAGTACGACACACATATTGATCAGCGTTGGATCCGGCCGGTTTGAGCGTAGTATGCTTAAAAATTATTTAATGGATGGTCAGCCACGGCAATCTCTAGATGGGCGTGTACTATGCGTAACAGTAGCCACATACTGTTTACCATACAATAATTACAATCGAGCTAACTTCAGCTGGCTAGCGTCTCCTTGAAACACATGAGCGAATGAAGTTTACCCCCAACTAATAAAAACATCAGTTAAATTGTTCCAAACTTTATACTACTACGTGAGTGAACAGTGTGGAGTGAATAGCAATTGGAATGGAAGATACTAACGGCAAGATGCTACTGTTTTGGGCCGAAATTATGAACGGGCTGGCCTTTTTTGAAAAATTTTCAGATGGGCCTTGTTTTACGAGAACAGTAGGAGATTGGGTCCAATCTGTTTGGGTACAGCCCATGAACAGAAGATTGGTGAAGTTGATCTAGCTAGGCCTAGGAGTAGACACCCCTATGTATAGTAGTCAGTCGTGTCAGAAGTGAATCGTCTCCAACGTTGTACAGAGGATTGATGTGCATACTACGCAGAGATACTCGTAGCTCTAGCTAGCTACAAGTCATGAATGTAATGTAACCCTAAACCCTAAACCCTAAACCCTAAACAGAAGCCTCTAGCTTACTGTACTAGTCTGCTGCTACAGTATTCTCTACGTACAGTTACAGTATGTCAGCCGCCATGTAAAGTCTGCATGCGTTCGATCCTATAGATGATGCTAGTCAACGATCGAGTAGTAGTATCTAGCTCAAGGAGTAGCATGCAGCTGATGGCTACATGTATTAGACGACGTACGTATATAGTATCATCGACCGATCCTAGTGTCAGTGTTACTAACTGGATTAATTTCGGTACGTCGACGATCAGTTGACGCATGCTCTATATATATGCGTGACTGCAAATTAATAACGTACACATACAGTAGCTAATGCTCTGCCGTACGTGTATACTGACAGAAGATACGCACGTACGTACGTAACTACGTATGTACTGCACACGCATATATGCCACGTACGTCGAATCGATCTATCGAATTGAATCCCGTAGAAGGCGCGAGTGATTCCCGCATATACGTACTATATATCTGGCCGGTATATCCGCGCTACACGACGTCTCAAACGTACGTAGGTGTACGTATTAGTACCCGTACAGACCCTGCAGGGCTACCTAGCTATGCTATGCTTGATGGGATGTCGAACTACAGCATTTACTACAGTATGCTTCAAATGCCAACCGTCAATTCCATGAATTTTACTTTACTGTATGAAAAATATTACTCAGACTGTCACCAACTCTACTATGAGGGTTATTCATAAGAGAATTTTATGAATTAAAAGTTCCATTAATGAATACTGCTAGAGTACTCCTGCACGGTTTCTGCATGCAACTATGGAAAACAATCTGGCTGGCTAAGGAGAGAGCTTGGTGAAAATGCTTATATAAGCCAATGCAATATGTGATTATGTTCTTAAGTATGGGTTATCATAAAAAAATTCTATACTATAGGTTAAGCCCAGGAACTCCTATATGTAATTTTTGTAAAGCTGGGGAGACCAAGACCCACTTTAGCCTCCACATTCCAAAAAAAAAAAACTCTGCCTCTGGGAGAGTGCATGCCCAAGCTTATAAAAAAAAATCCGATTTTTTGTTTGAAACTAGTGTGCTGGCACTAACCTATATA